>NJDC01009862.1:0-10892 GCA_002245475.1 Calephelis virginiensis
GTTGTACCTCTGCCTACCTCTTCGGGGATATGGGCGTGAAGATACTACTACTACTAGAACATAGTTATAATGACAGATTGACGATGAAATGGTTCTATAAGTCATATTGTGAAAATTTCACTCTCTGGTGGTCATTTGATGATTTGGGCTACTGGTAAACCACTAGTACAATTAGTGATGCCTAAGTGATGTCCTGTTTTGTCACCATAGCCTTACCATTGCCACCATGGCGTCAGTGCTCACTCTTTTCCTGCTTCAGTAGGTTACGCCAGCCAGTAAACTTAGTAGTTAGACAAGTAGACACACATGGTCTGAGATATCAGTCATAAGATAGCGTTATGTATATCTATAGGCGGAAAAAAAATCAAAGCGTTTAACAAAAATACATTTTTGTGAATACCCTTTATTTTTAATGCCTTTTCCTAGCAGTGGTTCAGAAAAGCTCTCCAAGAGGTTTTTTTGGGAAAAAAACTGGCATGGGCTAGGTAAGGCAGTGATGAAAAATAGTCACCAGTGCACATGGAAATCTCCAAAACAAGTAGCAACAAACACAATAGGATAATTGTTTGGAATTTTAAAAGTTCCTATGACCACCTTCCGTTATCACGATCAGTAGGGTTACTCTGGAATCTCGATATCATGCGAATTGGAAATTGGAATCGTATATGTCACTTTGGGTACTTGTGAAGACAGAATTAGAGGATTATTAACATTTAGTTACAAATAAATTCAACGAATAGGATAAAATAATTTACTATTTACTATTAAGTAAATGGTAATAATTCGCTAGTATTGTGTTCAAAAGTACCTAAAATGATATATTCGATTCCAATTTCCAATAACGCATGAATGGAGCTTCGAGAGTAACCCTACAGGTCAGATCCATGTCGTAATAATTTGATATGCATGCTAAATTTTAGCTCAATTGGAAACTGAGAAGTAACAGTCAAACATAAATACGATACGGTGAACGTTATAATAAAGCTTGTAATAGAAAATTCTATGAAAGCAGCAATGTAATAGAAAATATTTATATAAAAAACGACGGGTTGCACTCTGGGAGTGTCGGCAGAAGTGAAAACTTGAACATTAACGTTGTGCATTTTTGATATTTTGGAATGGTTAGGGAATAATTTTGCACGAATTACTTAAACATAAGTATGAAAGTACTATGTGGTACAATACAGTATTCATTTATTGCGCTATCGTACACAAACATGACAACACGAACATTCGCGCAAGCGCCCTGCGCCGTCTTACGATTTTTCGTCTTACGAAATTTCAGGTCATGTGACGCGGGCTTAGAAGATTTTAACCTATTCCAAAAAAGTGCGCAACGCCGCTAAAGAAGTTTTCACTTCAAAAATATTGGATCAGGGTTCAAATGTTTCAAAATTTAAAAATATATTTTAATTCCTGTTACTCTTAAAATAATCCCCCTACAGGTACTAGGACAATACTCTATTTGAATGATATTAATCTAATATAAACTTAAAACATTTCATCCCGTTGGTGATAGGCATAGGTGCCAAGAAGTAGGCAGAGGCACAGCTAGAGCATGATAGGTCATGCCCTAGCTGTGCCTCTACCTACTTCTTTGGGGAGGTCGGCGTGAAGTTACATTATTTAAATTTCATTAAAATTAAGCTATTAAGAGACTAGTCATCTTCGTTCAAAATACAATAGTCAGAAGGATGACGTCTCAGAAATCAAGTATTCAAATTATGCGCTTCTGCTACATTCGTCAAGCTTCGGAATACTGAATATATTTTAAAGACAAATATATATATATATATATATATATTTAAAAATAAAGGTATAAAGTGTAAAAAGAGTAAAAAGTGTAAAGCCGAAGCGCATAATTTAAATACTTATTGTACTTATTACTATTTTAAGCTTATTATAATTTCGTGTCCAAAACAAACAGAAATTAGTCAAAATTCCGAATTCGAATTTCAAAACCCAACGATTATTAACAGTATTCATTTAAAATAACAAATCTTTTAACTCATTAATTACATCTTTAAAGTTCAAAACTTAAACAAATTTATCGAGTTCATTGTATTAATAACTGTTTTATGAAACCACTTTTTGTTATTTATAGCTGGTGTTATCGAATTCGGTAATTTCTATAGGTATAGGTCCAGTATTGATTTACCAAAGACAAATAGTTAATCTATAAAAAGAGATGAATGGGATATTAAAACAAATCTCGACTCCCCAGAGTACGCACGCGTTTGCGGAAGACGCGACCACATGTTTAAATCACATTAAAATCTAGTTATTTGTTCAAGTGCAAAAAAAACAATATCAAGGTAAGTTTTTATTTAAAATTGGAAATCTATTTTTTGTTTCATAAGTTACCAAGATGTTTTTAACTTGGATTGCTTTAATTATTATTTTAATATCTAATTTTAAGAAACCTTGGATTTTAACGATTAATTAAAAGTAATTAGGATTGGTATAAAAACAACTTTTATTTCGGACGAGGTGGTATAAATATAGGCTATTTTAGGCCTACCGCTTTGTTAAATTAGTATTATTAAAAGCTTGAACCTTTAGCTTTCCTTATATATTTTTGTTACAAAAGTTTTGTAGTTACTTAAAATATTTGGTTTTACAGACGTTTAAAAGGTTTATACGATTGCATGTTATTATGTAAAATACTTAAACCGAAAGAGAGAGGTTATACGGATTCATCCCCCTATACATTAGGCAAAAACAAATCCGATTTTTTTTAAATCTAGCTTTTAGAATGCTACATTATGAGTGACATAGGCTTTATTTCATCAAAATCCAGTAGAACCCAATTTACGCAGGCGAAGCTGCGTGAAACTGCTAGTATTTAAATAAAAATGAATCCCCATTTCGGGTAGTCATCGTATCTCGGAACGAGTGGACCAATTTTGCTAATTCTTTTTCGTTTTGTTTTATTTTATAGTCAGCAAAATGTTCTTATAAAAAAAACCGGGAAATTTAATAGTAAACAATAAATTGTTAGATTTATTTGTAACTAAATGTTAGTAATCCGCTAGTACTGTGTACCTCTAGGTACCCGGGGAGACCAAGGTTGACATTCCTCGATAAGATCACTCGGATATTATCTGAGGGTGGTGTCAAGAGTCTCCGAAACCGGCTTGTTTGTATGATAAGTGTAATGAATGTGACGGAAGCCAGACAGGTTTGTCAGGTGAGATCTGGCACTCGATTCTCTCTGCCTACACCGTAAGGGACTTGGCGTGAAAATATGTATGTATGTAATTATTTAGTACTGTTTTCAAAAGTACCTAAATTTCCAATTCGCATGATATCGAGATTCATGAGTAACCCTACTGGTTTCTTCGGGGATATGGGCATGAAGTTAGTTTTTTCAATGTTTTTGAACGTATTATCTTAGAACTGTTTAATGGATGAGCTACTTTTAATGGCTTTTTTGTTTGGAGGCTGCTACTTTCCAGTTGGTTGCATTTAGTTGGTTTCAGTAGTTTTACTGCCTTTTAATTTTAATATCTTGTTGATAAGAACGCCATCTTCATTTATTTCCAATCTCATTAGTGCGCCGTCTGCGTTTTTTAATCGTTATTATCAATATATTTGTTTGTGTGTGTCAAATGCATGGTAATGTGGGTAATGTTTTATTTATTGATTTAATGTATTTTATAAGCATTATTATTGAAAAATTTTAGCGTTCTGCACTTCTCCTACACACAAACTATAAGTGTGCCAAATTTTATGCTCCTGGGTCCGCGCAATTTTCGTAAAAAAGGGTCCAAAGTTTTGGCATCACGTATTAATATATAGATCACAGTTATATCATACCATGAAGAAAGCCGCATGCTTGTTCGCTGTCTTTTCACTATTTATTTATTAATCCTACTAATATTATAAATGCGAAAGTTTGTGAGTATGTATGTATGGATGTTTGTTACTCTTTCACGCTCGAATGGATGAAGGGTTTGAAATTTGGAACATAGATTGTGACCTGGATATACATAGGCTACTTTTAATCCCGATCGCACAACGGGTTTCTGTGAAAACGCGACCGAAGTCGCAGGCAACTGATGGTTTACAGATAAAATACATCAAATGGTCAGGGAATATAGTAATTTGTGTTTGTAAAAAAACTTGAGATTCGCTTATTACATATTATGTACATCCTTATGTAGTAGCTTCCTGGAATATAATTAATTTTAATGCAATTACTTAATTAATTTATTAATAGAGATAATAAAAACAGTATCCGGTGAACATAATATGAATCTGGATTATTAAAATAAATAAGATTTGCTTTTGCTAATCCAAGAAAATTCCTAAAACATAGTTAAATTAGAGTTTCTATTATTGTGACACGTATGATATGGAAATGGCAAATGAAAGATAGGAAGAATATTACAGTTATCTGTAGTTTATAAGTCAGCGGTCCATGGTCTAGCGGTGCGGCGTCGGGCTTGACTTATTGAGGTCCCGTGTTCGACCCCGGGTCGGGCAACAAAAAAAATTAGAAAATGTATACTTTCAATGTTCTAATAAAAGCAACGTTGCCCGGGATTGAATATAATATGTGCCCAGTTGACGATAGGCTTGCCACCTTTCACATTGTGTGTGTGTTTGGGACTTAGTATCTTTGGCTAGTCGTGGGTGCCCTGGTCGTGCCTCTGTCTACCACTTCGGGGATATGGGCGTGTATTGTGGCAACATGACTTAAACGAATGGACCGATTTCGATGCAGATTATTTGTCTAGTCTAGCTTAGAATCAACTCAATTTGAAATCTGACCAAAGATTTAAATCTGACGACATTGAGTTGGATCTTATCTAGATTATAAATAAGTTTTGATGGAGGTTATTAAAAATGTTATTTATATATAAAAATGAATCCTCATTTCGTGTGTTCATCGCATCATGTATAAACGGATGTATCAGCTTTGCTAATTCTTCCGTTCGTTATAGTCTGGAAAAGGTTTTTATGAAAATAAAAACCGGGAAAGTTGTAGGGAAAACGGGAAAATATTTCTTGAACCCATAAAAAAATGTTAATGGATTTCTCCTCTCACTGTTATATAATATAATGGAATTAAAATCAAAATGTGAAAGACAGTGATATCAATTATATTTTTCACTGAAGTGTATTTTAATATACTATGGTTTATAACTATAAATTAATGAATAATCTTTTAAAAATTTTGCTACTTCCACAAATTATAAAGACTTATGTACAAGGCTACTTCATCTTTCCTGTCACTGGGAACATGATTGGAAATGTCAAATTATAAACAATGAGTGATATAATTTCTCTACTGTTTTAAATCTTTTCTGACAAGGCTATTTTTGCTACCCATTAGGTACCTTAATTATAACCAGTGTAAAATGTTATCATTACCCTCATTATGACAACTCGAAGGAGAATCAATTTCCTATTAAAACTAAGTCCGCATAAGGGTAAAGATTTCTATAAAAGTCACCATAAAAAATCAATCAACTCTGTGCAGCTCATAACAATAAAAACTCGAAATGTTGCTATTGTAATGTGAATAGTCTCATTTCTTTTAAAACTTTAGGCAACGATCCTATAATTTATCAATGGAAAGTAACATATAGCAAGAAAATAAAGGCCACGTTTACGCTCTTTGTTATTAAATCTGCATCTTGGACGCTTAGTGAAATTCCATTTTTTACTATGGTTTTATGTATATGTCTTCTCTCCTATATCTCCGAAGAGGTAGTCTAGGCACAACTAGTCGAAGATATTAAATCCCATATGTGATAGGTGGCTATTGGAAACCAATATACCAACCAATATATCAAGCCAACAAAACAAAAAAATAGTCTTGCCCGAGATTAGAAAATCAAAATTAAATCAAATCAAAAATATGTTTATTTCACGTTAACCTACAAGAGGAACTTTTCTGAAATGGCTAATGTGTTGTTAAACTCGCGGTTTTTACAACTTCATCGATAGGGGTAATCGTGACGCGTCTACATAACTAAATCTACCACCGAATCAGGATTAAAATTGAAAACTAACTTTTTTTTGGTTGCCTGCTCTGTATAATTATAATACACTTGTTTTTCGTCTCCCGCTCGATTATATATTATTATTTCCAGTATTTCCTTCATCTCACCTTTAAGTCCTGTCTTCTTTGAATCAAGACATAAATGAGACTGCTACAACTTATTGGCCCATTACCTTAATGACTTATTATCAGTATAGTATATTTGTCCTTCCCTTCGTCCCAGTATTTACACACATAAAGTGCCGACTCAGCATTATCTTGCTAAACGTTTAGAGGAAAATTGTCACAACATTTAACGGAAGTAACATTTAATTAAACAGTGGAAAAACTGAGTTTGATTAGCTAAACAATACGCTCAGGACAATTACAATCAAGTTAGTGAACAAGCCTTAAATACACTTCAACTATGACGAATCTCAAACAATATTAATCTGGTTAAGCATCCTCAACACTGGACAGGTGAATTACCTTTTTTAAAATGTTTTGTAACTACCGATCATTCACTTATTTGATATTTGCATAGTGATGCTCCATACCTAGCTAGTGATTATATTCCTAGCTTCACAAGTTCATTCAGACTAGACATTGTAGGACACAATGATACATCCAGATAGGTGATACTGATTTAGCTATTCTTGACTTCATAGCTTCACGTTTACAATTGTTATGTACCAGTTAGAGGGTAAGGTATCTGGTGTCTGCGACGTGTGTTTTCTCATCGTCATGAAATTTGTCTGCTTGTTTATATATTTAATGTAAGCCAAGTTTTAGATGTCTACAAATTGAAATACTCGTATAGCAGTTCTGTGGATTTTTCTAATATCTGTTATAAAATACATGCAATAAACTTTCGTTGTTTGAATCAGATTTTTGTTGGGTAGAGTGCTGGTGGTGAAGCAACATGCACAGATCCACCACTTTTCCTATTCCTGCGTCCATATTGACAATTTCATGTTCTTGTCCGGAGAGTAGGGTGTGCTCAGCACTTGCACAGTTGGCATAGTATTCCGGCCATAGAACTGCATCGCACCTCCAATATCTATGTCTACAGACTGCACAGAGGTTATCTCTTACCATCAGGGTAGCCTCGTGATTGTTCACTGCATTTTGTCATGAAAAAAAAAACATTTTGAAAAGGACGCTTTCAGTAAGAATTATTTTGTCAAACAGCCTTACTTTCTTCTTACTCAGACGTCAAAAGAATACCAAAAGCTACCCTTTACCGTTATCCTTATGAAAATCCATCGGTTTTGTTAATACTGGCACAAACGTTAGGTAAAGTGACAGTCGAAATAAGAGCCATACTGAAAATCTGTGGTGTAACGCTCGCTGAGCCCATTCATAAAATTAAAATCCGACAAAGAAAGGGCTTGTTGAAGGAGGTTGAAAGAAAGTAACGGTGCAAAAATTAAAAAGGGCTTGCTCCGTTGGTTTGGTCATGTGGAAAGAATGACAGATGAAATATTGACAAAACAGATATACAAAATTACTGTGATGAAATATTTACTGTGTGGTGCTCCCGTACCTGAAATTGGCTAAATAAGTCGTGAAAAACAATTGAAAGTCATATTTATAAAAGAAGAAGAAGATTATGCAATGCGAATACGTATGGATGTAGGTACCCAGGGAAACCTTCCATGATCAAATCGCTCGGGTTTTATTCGAAGGTGGTGTCAAGAGTCCCCGAAATAGCTTGATTCTATAAAGAAAGTAACGAATGTGGAGGAAGCTAAGCAGGTATGCAAAGTTCGGGCACTCGATGTTCTCTTCATACCTCCTAAGGAACTTGACGTGAATATACGTTTGTCCTTATTTTCTGCAAGTAACCTAAAATTGGAGATTCTCGTCACGTCATGGACTCTTCAAGAGGAAATTGAAAACCAAGAAGGTTAGCTATAATTGATTTACTGGTTCATAGTGACATCAAAACGAAAGCGAACTGAGTCAATTGGATACGATCAATGACATTCTTGATCCCAGAAACGGAGATAACTAATGCAATAGCAACGCAAATTGCATACTAAAATTATCCATGCATACCTATTATTACTGAATTTTATAACCGAATTCCATAAAGGAAAAGGTTCGAAATATAGCTGCATGTTTTAAAAAAAATATGTTTGTTACTCGATTATCCAGCCAATAGCCAACTGACTTTGATTGTTCTGTCTGATAGGTCATAATTCCTAGGTAGTCCAGTATTAATTATGTTATGATACGACACGTGTGTTTTGAGTGATTATAGTGTGTATGTGTAACTTAATAGTGCATAATGAATAATTTATGATATTGGAAAGCAAACAAGCAGTCGGATTTTCTGATGATAAGAAATTCACACTGCCAACGCCAAAAAAGGTAGTAACAGTACGCTGTCAACCTGAGGCGGGGATTTTAGTCCTCGAGCAAAGTAAGTTTAAAGGTTACATTATCCACCTGACCGGAACAGGTCAATGGCAAACTCTGATGTTATGACGACAGGAATAGATACGACGGCGGTACCAATCCGGGCGAGCCGCAAGTTTACAAGCTTGGCAGGAAGGGAGATTGTCTATTCTGCAAAGGAGCCTGGACCAATACGTTGGATTATACTACAAGTAAGATGATGATAAAATTTTATATGGGATTATTTCGGGGTCATTTGCTACATTTAGAAAAAAGAATTGTCAACTCATGAACAGGTACCTAATGAAAATAAATGAGTCTGTTTTTGAAAATTTACTGCCTAATTATTATCACCTTAGCAATGAATCGTTATAATTTTACAATGCAAATCCTCTTTTTAATCAGTTTTGGCATGGACGTCAGTATCTGCCTTTACTCAAGATTAAGTTTGCATTGAGTAGCCCGATTTAATAAAATTGAGCTTATATTACTCATAAGTCGTAATAGGAAGTCAAATTCAATATTCACATTTAGCGGCAACGAGGAAATACTTGATATATTTATTTTTTTAAGAATACTTGCGCAATTTAATTCAACAAAATTGTTTAAAAATGACACCAAATTTGGCTAATTTTAAGGGAAAAATGTAATATGTTTCACTACTGTATTTTTTATATATGTTAATCAATTTCTCCTTCATTTTAGATTTTTTTTTTGAAACAGCGCACATATCGAGGTGGGCCCATAGCCACTAGTAGGGTTACTCTTGAATCTCGATTAATGCAATATTGGAAATTGGAATCGGATCTGTCACTTTAGGTACTCTTCAATACAATACTAGCGAATTATTAAAGTTTAATTAATAATAAACAATGGATGATTTTATCCGATTCATTGAATTTTGTTGTAACTAAATGTTAATCATCCTTTATTACTGTGTTCCAGAGTACCTAAAATGACAAATTCAATTCAAATTGCCAATTTCCATGAAATCGTGTTTGGAGAGTAACCCTACTGGGCTGAATCTAAGAATGGAGTCTCAGGGAAATATAGGGAAATACTCACTTTTATGTACTTACGTACATACAGTACGTAGATGACTTATTGCAATCCAAGTGTTTTTTTTAGTTTTATTGTGCTAAATCATGCCTAATATATACATGAAATTCAATAAGTACGAAAACACTGCGATCAAATTTTGTCTTGATGATGCCAAAAAATTGATGCAGATCCTGAAGGATATCCACATTTCTATAAATGTCAAGATGACAATGTGAATTTATAAATATTCAGAATCTGAACCTGTTGAATATTCGATGGTTTATCCGATATAATATAGTAGATACACAGTAATATATAACGATAGGCATTATAATGGACATAATTAAGCGCAACAAAACTACAAAAGCGATTCCAACTATTTAATTGGATACCGCGATGTAATAACTATTTTTTCGAAAGATAGCAAATGTTTCCGAAATGGTCCCAAATATATTTTATCCAAATCCTACTAGTAGTTTTTTTAGTTACGCTTAGCAATGTAAAATTTATGCTTATATTGACGACCTCATTAATAATAATGCCGTCAAAATAAGTGAAAATTTATGTACTATTAAATACAACTTAAAAACCACTAGTCAGTTCATGATAACATTTTTAATTATTTATTCCAGACAGCCTATGCAACTAGGCCGCAATATCGACAGTAAAGAATATATCGTGAGTATCCCGTATAAATAATTAAAAATGTTAATACTACGCGACGATTTAAGTTTAAAATCATTATGATTATGATAAAACTACATGAGACCCCCTCGGAATTATGACCTATATTTTTAGTAAGAAATATCAAAATCGGTTGGCTAGTGGTCGAGTAATTGCGTAACATATAAAAAAAAAACGTGCAGTCGAATTGAAAACTTATTTTTTTCTTGGAATTTGTCTAAAATACGGTCAAACCAACATGGTGTACAACAGTAATAACATTAATAATAATATACATGAATACACAAGTAGCTACCAAATATTACCTTCACTCTATATCTGTTTATACTTAAACTGTAGAAGAGTAGAATCTGTTCATTATAATATATTTAAAAAATAGGTGCAGGCGACACATTTTTAGAAATTTTGTTTGTCTATCCCATGACCGGCGATTTACGCTGAATCTTTTTAACTGATCATAATTAAATAAGTAAGTAGGTATTTTACATTCCGAGGAAGGCTATAGGCTAAATTTTATCCCGTTCCCTAAAGGGGTTTCCGTGAGAGATTGATAAAAGTCCAAATTCGAATTCGAATACATTAACATGTAGTTTGATTTCATTTATTTATTTCTTTTTGTTTTATAACAAATGTTTTGCAGATTGTCCCATAATTTTTCCAAGTCATAAGTTTTGTAATTTAGAAATTACAGACATGACAACACCTAACATAACAATCATTAATCCTAAAATTTCAAAAAATCAATGAAAAACACATACATTTAAATGAATTA
>NJDC01009862.1:11054-26110 GCA_002245475.1 Calephelis virginiensis
CGATGAAGTTGTAAAAACCTTGCGATTAGCAACATATTAGCCATTTCAAAAAATCACGAAAAAACTGCGATATCTGTTTTGTCGATGGCATCAAAACTCGCCAACCAGCTCCAATTTTCATTTTATGTTTTTTTTTCTTTTTAATTTTTAACACTGACAAAAAATTAACAAATGCCAGCTAACGGTTTTTATCATACGTAAATTTAACAAAGTTGGTTAAAACACAAGTAATTGTTTACCTAACCATATTAGAAGTCGCTTTAACAATCTTAAAGATTTATTTTAAACTACACGCGTCAATGTGACGGAAACGAAAAATTTTCCGGCTGTAAATGGTATCCCAAATGTTGAATAGGTACTACACAAAATTTGTTAAAAATCGGTTCAGTAATTTAGTCATTAAAAGAGAACAGATAAACCGATTATCATACAAAAATTAATAAACCTCGTTTTGAGGTCAGTAGACTTAGAAATTATTATTTTGTTTTATTATATTATGTATAGATTCTTGATTTAAAATATCGTAAAATAGGAAATCACTATCTCTATTATCTTTGGAAATACTTCCAGAAAAATTTGATTTTACAGAGGATGTTATTATTTTTAAAAACTTTTTTTATAAATTCTACCAAAATATTTTTTATTTATATTTCAATACAGTGTATCAGTGAAATACAAATTAAATTTATTAGAAGCCTCTGTGTCTATAAACAAATCGAATATAATAACACTGAACTCAAAGTGAAAATTTTGTAAGATACAGAAATTAAATAAAAAAAGTAAAAACAGCCACAATCCAAATCAATTAATGCCATCTTTTCACCATTTTATTTTTTGCAACCATATCCAACACCCTGTATATATAAGTGATAAACGAATAATATGGCATTTTTTGTGCGATTTAATGTAGAATTTGTGAGATTTAATGTTGACATTTGCGGTTTATTTAATATAGCACCTACTAGTTTGTTTTTTTTTTGTTCACGCAAAATTAAAATCGATTATTATAGTCTGTTGTTAAGATGACGTAACAGATATTTTCATCGACGCCAATGACAGTACATAAATTTTATATTTAAGTCTTAAAATGGTAAAAAAAAGGATTTTATCCGCCTGGTTACTATGCATAGAAACCAGTCATTGTGATCGTCAATGTCAAAAGCATCAAATTCTATCATGCTACATTTAATAAAATTAAGACAAAAAAAAATTAAAATTTCCTATCTTTTAGTCCTCGTGTCACACAAACTGATGAACCAATTTGCTTTTTTTTTTCTTGTATTAGTTATGAGAAGAAAGTTCTTATGAAGAGAAAAACCGGGCAAAATGGAGGGAATATGGGAATTCTTTAATTTTTTCGAACCAAATAGTAGCTGTTAACGTCAAGTGATACGAAGTTCACCGGTTCAGCTGGCTACAAACAAATATCACTGGACAAACTATACATACCGAACCTAACCCCAAAAGCTTATAAACTTCATATTAAAAAAATATCTGCATGTCCGTATCCCCCAAAGGGTAGGCAGAGGCATAACCAGGGCAGCCTGGCCTGGCGACTAGCCGAAGACACTAAGTCCCACAATGTTATAAGTCCTATGTAATGTCAAATCCGACGCCGGACCGCTAGACCAAAGAGGCGATTACATGCTCGTGTTATGGGTATTAGTTGACGATACTAATACATAGAAATACATAAATATTAGAAAAAGAATAAACCCAGAAGTACAAATATCAACATTTTCATCACAAAATGTCTGCCCCGCCGGGAATCAAATCCACCCTTCGCGGAGGGTTAATGGTAAGTGAGTACGTTTATCTATCGACTAACGAGGCTGTTAAACAAACAATAACAAAATCCCAAACAAAAACACAATATAATTACATATTTTCAAAACTTTAAGATGCATAATATTCATATTTTGTAACCTCAACCGTTGCTAAACAAAAGTTATTACATTACAAAAAAAGAATTTGTATTCAATTTTAAAAGTCACCTCTGTATAAACTTTTCTAATAAGGATAACGTTTGCCGGGATTGAATATGTGCCTATTTGGCGATAGGCTTGCCACCTATCTCTTTCATTTTCTTTTCATTATCACTAGGTCCCACCCTAGTGTTTTTAGCTAGTCGTGGATGCCTCTGTCTACCTCTCCGAGGAAATGGGCTAAAGATATTTTTTGTATTAAATTTATAGTCTTACAATAAGAATTCAAGAAATATATTATTTTACCTACTGCATGGCGTATTAAATTATTATTCGCAATACAAAATAAGACACTTTTTAAAATAAACAAGTAAATATTTTTTGATGCAAGCGGAAACCTAATTATTTTTTAATGTTTGTCGTCTTTTTGTAGACTACCACCGCGCGACTCATAGAAAGTAAAACTAATAATAGTTATAAATTGCGAAAGTGAAAAAGCACCATGTTGTTGAAGTTTTCGTCACGGAACCACGGTCCAACGAAGTCTATTAACCCAGCCACCATAACTGATAGTTTTGTTTCTCTTATTGCAGTAACGGTCGATGGTGATTCGAAAAAACATAAACGATTTTTTATTTTAATATTATTGTCAATGGAATTTTAATTAAAATAACTCTCTACTTTCGCTTCCAAAATAGTTAGTTACGCGTACAAACACACACCAATACACACACCCACACACATCACACACACACGCACCCAAGCCATCAGGTATGTATTCACACATATACTCATACACACATGCAGACATGCACTCAAAAACTTAAACGGACTTATACATTCACGGATATAATACGCTAAATATATGTATGTATATGAAATACACGTATTGGTTTTGTTGTTGTGATAAAAGAATTTTCAATTTTTTTGTAATAACTTGCTGACCCGAAACACGTTGTCCTGTCTTAACTATGAATAAAGAAGTAAAATAAACTATTTTTTAAAATTTCAAATGAACATTGTACTAACAATAATTGACAAAAAGAATCAGCTACATCGATCCATCCGTTATTGCGTGATACAACGGTCAACGGGAATAGTTTCATTATTTTAAATTAGACGTTTTAAATACTATTTTTTATAGTTTTATGATTTAAATATAAATATATTTTTTGTATATTGTGAACGTTCTTCTGACGGTAATAATAATAAATATCCCTGAACAAATCACACAAATTGAATCTAACCCCAAAGTAAGCAAATTATATGCTTGTGTTATAGGTGCTAGTCAAAGATTCTAATACATAGAAATACTTAAATAGATACCAGATTAAATTCAATAAACACCTAGACCCGGAAATGCAGACATCTGAATGTTCATCACACAAATGTCTGCCCCCGTCGGGAATCGAACCCGAGTCTCGCGGTTGGTCAGTATAGTAAGGCGTATACGCTAGCCACTCGACCAACGAGGCGGTCTAACTAACAATAACTAACACAACAAAAAACAATTGGCAAAATTGGTTCATCAGTCCAAGCTTGATGTGAGGAGCAGCGGAAATCGAGATTAATTTTATATAGGTATAAGTAGCCAAACCGGCGAAATTCGTTTCGCTTGACATTATCAACTACAGTTTGTATGGGTAAAACCGAAGTGTGGTTTTTCCCACTTTCCCTACAATTTTGGCGAGGTTTCTCTTCACATGATCTTTCTCCTGACAATGAAAGTGGTCGCCCATTGGATGAAATTCGACCATAATAAATTTTAATATCTTGTTGATAATAACGCCATCTTCATTTCTCTAGACCAACTACTTTGTTTCCAAACTGTTTAGTGCGCCATCTGTGATCTTTTATCGTCATCATCAATTGTATTTGTTTGTGTGTGTCAAATGCACGGTAGTGTGGGTAGTGTTTTATTTATTGTTTTAATGTTTTTTATAAGCACTATTATCGAACAATTTTAGCGTTCTGCACTTCTCCTACATATAAACTATAAGTGTGCCAAATTTTATGCTCCTGCGGCGCAATTTTCGTAAAAAGGGGACCAAAGTTTTGGCGTCACGTATTAATATATAGATATCTTTTATCTATTAAGTATATATGAATCAATTGATGTTCTTTAGTCTCGCTAAAATTAGAGAACGTCTGAACCGATTTGCCTAATTTTGATTTTTAATTATTTGTTCAAGTCCAGGGAAGATTTTAAAGTAAAGGGGAAAACTACGAGGAAACTAGGAAAAACAACATTTTAATTTTACCCATACAAACTGAACGGGTGGAACGAAGTTCGTCGGGACAGCAAGTATATAGATAAAGTAGGTAAAAGTTGAAAATAAATAGTTAATACTTTTAATTCTAGTACTAATTTGTAATTATTTTCTCTATCTGACCTTGATCTATGTTGGCCCAAAGGTTGACTTCGACTTTCTCCAGCAATCAACCATTGAGTTCTTTTGTACAAATTACTTTTATTTGGTGTGCAATAAAGATAAATAGGCAGCACGTAAAAGGCGAGCATAGGATTACCGTAACTAACACCGTAACATCTTACGAGGTGGTAGAGTTTCGCAGCGACTCGTCTGGTTTGAGACCACCGCCTTATCTATTCCTGCCACCATAACGTTCAATGCTTGCAGTTAACGTGTAATGGTTCGGAGGGTAAGGTAGCCGGTAAACTTACTTTTGCTCGAAGCCTAACATCCCGGCCTCAGGTTGGCAGCGCACCATTACCACCTTTGGTGGCTCTAGGCGGCGTGAATTTCTTACCATAAGGAAATCCGTCTGCTTGTTTGCCTTCCATTACCTTAAAAAACTAAGGACGCGTAAGAGCCCAGACTTAGGTTGCCAACGCACCATTAACTAAAGTGCCTGTAAATTATGTATGATCTTATATCGTCAGAAAATCATAAGATATGAGGATAAAATTATAATGTCTCTTAAAATGAAATGTTGTATATCAGGTTGTAATATTATTGTTAATTTATATTTATAACATTTTAATCTATTACATGCAGCACGCGTTAATGATAATATCTTAAATAACCGTGATAATTGCCATGAGAAGAAACACTTAACAGTACAGTCAGAAAAAAACTTATTTAAATAGTTACAGTTTTAAATCTCTGTGATTAGATTACTTTTACTTTCTGAAGATTATTGTAACTCGTAGATGAATGGATTAATTTAGCCTTTTTGTTAGAAAATTGACTTGATCTACGTGGTTTTTAGGTACACGTGGGTTTTTTGGGGGTTTGTTGAAAAAAAAAATATCGTGTTAGATCTTAAGCAGTATTTTTTTTAGTTTAGGAATTATTAATAGATCAATATTTTGTATTAGATACCAAATAACTTAAAATCCGGATTGCAAAGAAACATTTAAACGTACAGTTACCAGGTTTTATATAACTGGTTGGGCACTACCTCCTTGAGCTTCATCATTATACCAACGCAGCTGTACCAGCATTCGTTAAAGTTTTAACTGTTAGATCTCACATATATTTAAAAATGAAATAAATACACAAACAGACGACATAAACTACAGCTTAGAATCTTCATCACATCCGCTTTCAATAAAAAAACTGCATCTAAATCCGTCCATGTGCTGAAGAACTACAATGGTGCAGACAAACACACACACACACACAAACACACACACACGCACGCACGCACGCACGCACGCACGATCGCACGCACGCACGCACGCACGCACGCACGTCGCACGCACGCACGCACGCACGCACGCACGCACGCACGCACGCACGCATCACACACACAAATACAGACACATAAAGAACAGAACACCTCTCCTTGTTCGTCGGGTGACAACGACTCGTTGAAAATTGACCCGTTCTTAAACATCAGTCAATATATTTATGCGTTGACATGTTTTCAAATTGATATAGTCTTTGTTTCCAATAGCTTATTAGTTCTGCATGGATTTAATAATACACGTATTTATGCTCGTGACTGTAGCTAATAGCTTTGTATTCACTATTATTTATATTGTAAGCCAAGTTCAATGTCACGAGTTGGTGGTTATCATCATGGCATGACCATAAAATGTACGATTGTTTACAAATTGAGGTAAAAAAGACATCATCGTAGTCACGAAGTTTTGCATTAGACGTCATAAGAAAAGTCGAGCGGAAAATGATAAACAATCGGGACCTTCCTTGATAATTGTAGAAAAAAATATTCAAGAAACAATTAAATGAATACATTTACATCTTCAGGGTTATCTTTAGAATTGTAGTCGTGAGCGAGGACAGTTTTCAGTTTGTCGTTAATCGGGTTGCTCCATTTCGCAATTTACACTTCCGTAATTTTATTTTAGCATTTTTTGTTGCTAATCAGTAATTTTTTTCTGTCATATTTTTAAATGTTACGATAATGTTAACGCTGTGAAAGTTTTTTCCACTTTTTAAATAACTTGATTAGTGCAGTGCAATTTTAATGTGTCACAATGAAAATATGAACTAATATTAACAAAAAGATATAAAAAATTATATTATTTGAAAGAATATTTGCTTTTTGTTATACACTTATTTTTTGCTATTTTTTAATAAACCTTTTATAAAATAACATTTAAATGTTAGCAGTATTACAAAAAGTGTTTAATACATAATTAATTAATAAATTAAATGAAGTGACCTAAACCATAAGATGGCTTTTAATATGATAAAATAGAAATGCAGTTTTTAAATTAAAATATTTTTTTTTTGGTTTTTTATGACCAGTCGCTTACGTGTATATATGTATATTATGATTATGATTATGCCAAGTATATATACATATACGCTACATTTAAAAATGTATCGTGTTCTTGGTCATTTTGTTACAGATAGCTAAATTTAGGCTAATTTTGTAATTTTCGCGACAAACGGTACAAATAATCTAGCTTAAATTATATCTAGTAACTTCTAATTAAAATACACTTATGTAGCCCTTAAACTATTAATATTTTAAACGAACAAGGTGTATTACAAATTAAAAACAATTGGGTATACGTTTTTTTATGATATTGGAAGGCAAACAAGAAGACGTATTTCCTGATGGTAAGAAATTCACGCCGCCTAGAGACACCAAAGGCGGTAATGGTGCGCTGCCAACCTGAGGTCGGGATGTTAGGCCTCGAGCAAAAGTAAATTTACCGGCTACCTTACCCTCCGAACCGGAACACGTCATGACCACCTGACTAGGTGATGTCACGGTGTTAGTGACGGTAAGCCTATGCTCGCCTTTTACGAGCTGCCTTTCAAGGAAGGCCTTTCAAGATGGTCTATTCTGCAAAGGAGCCCGGACCAACACGGGACTTATTTTTGTTATGCTAACGTAACATTTTAAACATTTTAGTTTCTTGTCTCTATAAAAATAAATATTTAATATATTAATCTAACGCCACCAACGTATCGCAAGATGTATGTCTAGTTCCCGGCGAGGGCACTGAGAGCTATAGTATTTTTTTTTTTGTTTTATGTGACAGTTCAGCGAATAAATACACGGATCTTCTGATTGTAAGAGACAACCGTAGCCTATAAACACCAAAAATGATACAGGTGCGTTGCTCTCCTGCGCCCTATTGTCCAAGTCTATCGTTTACCTTAACCTCCGGACCAGAACATGACAGAGTCTTAAACAAACATGTAATTTGTTGCTTTTGCATATGAATAGATTTATGTAACTCCTCAAGTGATATTTATATAATATCCTTTAACATTACGCCCAGTAAATTAAGTAAGTAATAAAAATACAGGCAAGCAAACAGGTTTCAAAGCCTGAGGTTTTATTACTTAACCGCAGCGTCTATTTATTATTATTGTTTCCTTTATTTAGATTGGTAATGATAGTTATGCAAACGTAATTTAGGCGCAGCAAAACTATAAATCCTGACTTCATTGCCGCGTCATCAAAATAAATATATAAATTTGTATAATATGAACATCTCTGACCTTTTGTCAAAAGATCCACCAAAATCCATTTGTTACTACCCATCGCCTTTACCATTAGTAGCTATAGATTAGCATTTGGTTATATACGTATCAAAATCTGTAACGCTTTTGGTCTGATTTAGTTATCGTTGTTACCAGTAGAGGCGCTGTTCAAACTTTTTGTTAAAATAGGTAGACTACAACGCCGTAAAATCATGGTTTTAAAAGCACAGTAATCAGAAATCCTGATTTATTTTTTCTTGTAAGCATACGACTAAATCAAATTCAGGTATTACCTTTTCAACATTATTAGTTAACATGTTCAAAATCATTATTAAAAAAAACATTATCTTTGTACTTAGTTGGATTTGCCAATCTCAGTTGACACATAATGATTGGAATTCCCATATTTCATGATATTATAATACATGAATGTTATAAATCTATTGTTCACGTTGTTATAGAGAAAATTGTGGTGTAATTTTTGTATATTAGTTAGTCTTAGATTAGTTTGTACATGACGTTTCCACAGACTTCTAATCTACCTATTTGAAAAGTTGGTTTAGTCTAAAATATTCCAACTCCTTTTTAGTTGCATTGGGAAAAGATAGCATGCAATTATAACAAATAAGTTTAGCTGGTGTTGAGATGAATTACCAGCATTGCCTCATAATTGGCACTAACTCTGATTTTTTTATTTATGTTTCCAAAAAAAATATTATTTGTTCCATTATTTATACATCAACATTGAAAATTCAATTTTAAACATATTATAGAATGAAATTAAATATTAAAAATATGTTGATTTGAAAATTTGTATCATTATTGTTTTATCGTGATATTTAAAGAATTAGCATAATTACAAAAAAAAAAACTAAGCTCAAAGCAAATTAAATGTTTGTTACAAATGATGTAACTATGTTAGAAATTAATATGTTAAACAAATAGAATAGCCCAAGCTTATTAATAGCACAATTTTTTACTTAGGAAAACTATTGACACAAAACGTAGATACTGCAAATTATATCGAAGAACACAGGTACACTTAAAATAAGTTAGTGTTCAGCAGAATCACTACAATAGACTTTTATTCCGACCTTAAAATTGATTTTCGCGAGAGAACTAAATAACAAATACACAGGAATATTTATTATATATTAACATACTAATCTCACATAATATCTTAGTACCTAAAACTTGATTTTCGCGAGAGAACTAAATAACAAATACACAGGTATATATATATTATATGTTAACATACTAATCTCACATAATGTCTTAGTACCTAAAAATTGATTTTCGCGAGGGAACTATATAACAAATACTCAGGAATATTTATTATATATTAACATACTAATCTCATATAATGTCTTAGTACCTACTCATAAAGTGAGTATGTGTGCGTTAACTCGATTTTAGGTTAACACTGTTAGTTAAAATGTAAACTAATTACAAAAACACTGATAAATCTCTTTTAAGGTTAGGGTTCAGTATTAAAAACTGAAATAATTTAAAAATCATTTATCACCTCTGTAGTTAGAGTGGACTGGTGTTGATGTTGACTGAATGAGATCCCAGGTTCGATTCTCATGTCAGGTAACTCAGAAATGTGTTTTCCATGTTCTAATAAAACTAAGTTAGCCGGGATTGAATCACTGCCCTATTGGCGATCGGTTTGCTACCTATAACATATTGTAGGAATGAAACAGTACTTCATCTTATTGTGAGTGCCCTAGTTGTAGTTGTAGTGCCTACTGCTTCAGGGATACGGGCGTCAAGATACTTTATAAATGACAAATGATGGTAATTCTGCTTCGCATAAATTGTAGTGATTCTAAGTTATCACCATCTTCTTTCAACTCAAGTAATAGAAAAGGACAAAACGTGTCTGGTGTTGTCAGATTAGTTCGTACGCGACGTCTCTATAAACGTTTCATTACCTCCTAATTATACTGTGTCATCGGATAAATTCAGGTACTTTCCTTTTTTATACAAACATACATAATAAACCATAATCTTATTGTTAGTTTTAAAGTAAAATAGAAAAGAACAATGGTTATCGACATAAATTTACATATCAAATAATAAAAATAATAAATTTATTATGGATCATATGTGAAAAATTTAATTTAAGAACAAAAATCATCAAAACAATTTTAAACTAAATGAAGAGCTTCCAAACAGTTGTTAGTCAAATGTTAGTTTACTCATTATACTTAAAAGGTATTCGTTTAGACCATAACCCAGGAACATTGACATGGAAGTTGTTGTAGTGTCAGTTTTATTTGTTTGAAAGATGATAGTGTAGAACTTAGTTTAAGGTAACGATATCCTTTTTCAACGATAGTAATAGAAGTAGACAAAATATTTTAAAATCTGTCAGATTAGTTTGTAACGGATATTCCTTCAGATGTTTGATTATTCCACGGAAAACATTCAATAAAAACGTCACAAGTCGTTATGTTCTGACTAATTTGACATGTGTAAAATTTTGTATCTCTTTTGTTTTTGTTTCATTGGCAAAAATATCATACATCTAAAATGAAATTCGTTAGTGCTCGATAGAATCGCCAACAATAAACGTATAACTTACTAAACTAATCAATTTGCACCGACTAAACTAATTTTAGGTTATCGATATCTTTTGTCAACGAAAGTAATAGAAAGAGATAAACGCGTTTAATGCTGCCATATTAGTTTGTGCGTAACATTTCTTCAGACATTCAATCAGTTTCTCGGAAAACGTTAAATAACAATTAACAATTTAATATATTACACAATTTAACATATTAGGACTAATTTAACACGTCTAAAATGTTCCATCTCTTTTGATTTATTGAAAAAAAAACAGCATGCACTTGAAACAAGTTTATTTGGTGCTTAAAAGGCAAACCATCGGCGAACGTCTAAAATAAGCTTAGATAATTGTGGTACATCTATTTTAGAATCGTCACCATTATTCCTATTTTACGCGAATCAATTCGACTCCAAAATACTTGTACTCACCTCAGCTTTTACGCTGTTCAGACTGCCAAAGCTGTGTGAACAATAAATATTCATAGGTAACCAAGGACGGAAAAAATTGAAGTGTGACTTTGTTTTCATAACTTTTTAACGGATGGGTGATTTCGATTTGGATTTTTTTTGTTTGCAAGCTGACGTGATCGAGACGACAATCGAATGTAGTCGATTAGATTTTGTTGAGGTTTACTAAACGTTTTTAATTTTAGTGTCATTAATATAATGCTAAAATTTTATAGAAATATAAAACACATATCGAAACAAAATAATTAAGAGCAAATACCGGGACGAGGAATTTGCAATTTTCACCTGACTCCGTTCTTTTGTGTAACAGCACACGGCTTTTTATACGGCTTATAGGTCACGGTCTTTTAGCAACAGAAGAGTTTTGTGCTTGTTCATGATTTTATCATAAAATGGTGATTATTCAAATGTAAAATATACTTGATATTTAAACAAAAATGAACTTAATATTTAAACAAAAATACGGAATTAATAACACTCTAGGCCGTTTTGTTCTTGACCGTTTTTTGTTTTTAATAGGTACTAAACATTTTAACTAAGAAAACTCTGAACTTTAGTAGTATTTCAGTCAGTTTTAATACAAGGCGTGATTTTTCGTGCGCAGTAAAGTTTTAGTTTTTTATTTTTATTTGTGTAATTTATAAACGTGATAAAATTACATTTTTGTTCAACTGGAAAACTAAAATATTTTTATATATATTTTGTTACCTACAGGTGGTTATATTGAGTAAATATTTAGTTTTGTGTCAGAAGTTTTGTCTCAGTTTAAAATACTGCTAATTATAAACTTGAATCACTGTATTGGTGCAACCAATTTATTTGTGACATAGTTTATTTCAAAAACGTTTAATTTGCTGTATATTTAGATATTTTTGTTGCTATGTTAGCGATATTTTTATTTGTATGTTTTATTACGTAATAAATAAAATAAATTCAAAATTATTACAAATATTATAATAAATTAATAAAACCAAAATTCAATAAATCGTTAATGTTAAAAGAAGAAACATAAAAATAATATTTTTGGTAAAATAAATAAAAAAAAGTTGCAAGAGTTATGAGTCAGTGACAAATTTTAAGTATATGCTATCATTTTTCGTTGAAAGAAAAAGAGATAAAGACTTAGTCTGTAAATGCCCAATTCTTAAACTGGCCAACTGCTTGTAAAAGGACTGATTCGCTAAATGCCTAGATATGAAAATACATATTTCTTAAAAGGCCTAATTCTCAAAAGGACTAATTCTAAAAAAGACCAACTCTTAAAAATACCAATTCTTAAAGGGACCAACTCTGGAAAGGTCTTATTTTATTCCAATTAATCAAGATTTCATAAAATTTTCAGGCTATTCCACACATCACTATTAACCCCCAACTAAAAAAAGAAGTATGTTCATGATTCGTAAAAAAAATGATAAAATAAATACCTTTTCTATTAAATATTAGGCTGGTAATTCGTCTGCAGCTAGTTTAACAACTTTCTTAGTTTTAAGCGGCGATATATATTTGTGACGTTGTGTCAGAATACAAATAGATATGTTTAAGTAAGGGATGAAAACTCCATCTTAATATTATAAACCGTAAAATAAGTCTATATGTCTGTCTTATTTCATCTTCTGGAAATAGTTTGTAACCTTGTGGGGGACAAAGGACATGCGTACGAAAGTTATAATTTTCTTAAAGATTATATAATTTAAAAATCAATTGTCATCATCATCATGTTAAATTTTTCGCCTTGTCCATTTGTGCTCTCTATTATCTCTTCTCGTCAGGAGAGCCGTGTGCTTATTCGCTGTCTTGCTCTGTTATCCGAAATCTGTCTACGGATATGAAAGGGAGAAAAAGTAGCCCGTAGACACCTTAGGTGATACACAATATAGCCACCATATCATCAGATATCAAATACGTTATTACCTTAATTTTTTTTTGATAATGACTAATGTGTTGCCAACCTAGCGGTTATTACAACTTCAAAGGTCTTTGGGACTCGAGCAGAGTGTTCAACCCGTGACATCATAATTTAGACGGATTGGACTATTCCCTACAATGCCAGCAACAAAAGAGCTGTCTCCCTGGAGATTATACCTCGACTTGCTGCTGCGTTCTGTTTACTGGGTGGACTTGATGGAGGAGTAGTGGCTAATCTCTCGGCGATAGTAGTTGGGCGCAAGAGAGATCTTCGTCACCGAGACCAATGACGACGTCGTAGTGTAGTAGCGTCTTGAGAGTTTATGCACGGATTGGGAGAGAGGCTTGCGTTTGCCGCAGTTATCAAATCCAGAGGATCTGATAGGATGTGATATGCTTTATACGCTCCCGGGTTTTTGAATCGTGTGGTAGGAAGGTAGTAAGTGATCCTATCACCAATTACCCCTATTAGATCTCTCTCTTTTCTGGTAGTCTAGAATTGTGTTGTAACAATAACAAACTCATTCTAAAATTCTTTTAGTGAATTAGCCATTTTAAGAATTAGTCTTTTTACGAATTAGCCATTTTAAGAATTAGTCTTTTTGCAAATAAGTCATTTTAAGAGTTAGTCTTTTTGCGGATAAGTCATTTTAAGAATTAGTCCTATAACGAATTGGTCATTTTCTGAGTTAGGCATTTTCAGAACGCTAGGCATTTTAAGAATTAGGCATTTATCGACTAAGCCGAGATAAAGCATTTCAGACATTTAAGACAGACATATCAAATCGTAACGTTTTTAATTACGATTTTTCGAGGAATTGATTAAAAGTCTGCAAAACTGTCATGTAGAAACTAATCTGACAGCATCAAACGTTTTTTGTCTCTTTCTAATGTTATGGTTGAAAAAAGATAGAGATAACTTGAAATTACTTAAGTTCGCAACATTACCTTTTTTTAAAAGCAAACGTGAGTTTATGAATAGACTTTTATGGTGTACGAATAGTTTTTTTAATAATCAACCAAGGATGGGAACTCATTGCCAAGAACCGAGCGAGGTTTTATCCAATTACTTGGTTTCTTCTACTGTGTGGCTTTGATTCGTGTTTTCAATTCTTTCTCTACTTTTCTCCTAGTAGGCTGGAGTAGTACAAGTAGGCATAGCAGTAAGAAATATCAGTTTAAGTCAATGTCAATTTATAGACGTTTGTATTGTTTTAAACAAAAGTTTAGGTTATCCAATTCACAGAATTTACATAATTTTATTTCCAAGCGGAGGTTAATTATTTACGGAACATTAATAATTGTAATTTAATAATTGTATTTACTTTTCATAATATTTTAATAATGATTGTTTAATTAATAATATTCATTATCAACAATTATATTGGTTGAAAATTGATAGTAGCGTACACCCAGGAGATTTTTATCTCGATCTAATGTGAGGAAACCAGGAAAAACCTCATTTCAATTTTGCCATACAAATTTAACGGGCTGAAGTTCGTTTCAGTGAAAGCTAGTATTTTGTAATTATTATTAATACTAAATCCCACTTGACAAATATCACAAATAGATATAACCCCTATATGTTTATGTATGTCAAAGGTGTTATATAAAGATACCTACACTAATACTTGATAAAGATGGGAACCTAAATAGATACTAGAATATATTTTATAAATACCTGTATCCGAACATAAAAACACAAATGCTTACCCCATCGGAAATCGAACCCGATCCTCTTGGTTGGTGGTCCCTCGAGTAAATAAATTCTCTAATATTTACATAGGCGGTAAAAATTTACAGTGTATATATAGTACCCACGTATCAAATTTTATTTTGTTAATACGTTTTATTAGCAAAATTATTGAAATAGTAATAGTAAATAATAATAGTGTTATAATTTTACAATAATTGAGACGTGCTATATTATAACATATAAATAACGATCAGTATTTAACATATTTGTTATAACATTTGTCAGGTATTGGGTAGTGTTACAAAATGTAATTTAGCATCTCATATAAATAAAAATCTATGTATGTGTCACGATGTACCCACCTTCGGGACAAACTGCGAAACCATAACATAATTTTATTAAGTTTCTTCATAATTTTAATTTGGTCCAATTCAGCAATATGACATTTAGTATCCTGATAATTCTGGCGGGAAAACTACCTACAAGACTGACAGATGGACTAAACTTGGTATAACATAAAGTATCTACACTTGCTATCTTAGCTCAGTCCTTAAG
>NJDC01009864.1:0-21497 GCA_002245475.1 Calephelis virginiensis
GGTTAGTGCCAGCAGTGCCCGGCGTTGAGGTACCAATTAGCTTCCCCAAGGTGCTTGCTTGCACCCCAGGTACTGAGCCCCCCCGCCACGACAAGGCTTGGTACCCTGGGGGGGAACCTAACCTAACCTAACCTAACCTAACCTAATACCCGGACCGTCCACTGCATCTTCCATTCCAGGGCCTACCTTAATGGCCCTGCCAACAACCCTCTGCCCCGTGGCTCCTCCACATCCAAACGGAGGAGGAAGCGGGGCAAAAAGTCCCGCCCAACATCAGTCGCCCAACACCCAGCAACAGAGCTGCCACTCACATTCACCACTTTATCTGCCCCTAAACCAGGGGCCATCCAACCCTTTGTGCTGGTCAAGCGCACTCACCCCAAATAGTAACGGGCGACCCACCGACCGGCTCTGGAGGCACAAGAACTGCCCTCAAAACTTCTCTGGATTTACTAATCGAAATCTTAACAACCATTCGGGCAGGACGTGACCCAGTGCCCGTGATCTTTAGAGGTATTGCCAACCTCCATTATAATTATAGTTAGGCATCCTCTAAGGATAATGCAGAGGAACGCCTACGGTCTTAAGGGTAAGACCACCCTCTTCCGCAGTCTCCTCAGGAAACATAACATCGACGTGGCGCTGGTCTGCGAGACTTTCTTGGGCCCTGCTGACAAGATAAGATTTACTAACTACCACTCTTACCACCAGGACGAGCGGGACCTGGCAAACCGGGTTTACCGGGGACTACTGGTCTTGGTCAGGCGTAGAGTCGTGCACCAACCCCTGCCCCAATCACGACTGGACTCACTCCAGGCGTTATATGTAGAGGTTTCAGTCACCGGTAGCCCGCTACGAATCTACAGCGTATACCGCCCGCCACACAACTGATTCGTGGCGAAAAACATCCACGCCATCCTGGATAGTCAGGTCCCAAACATTTCTGCCGGCAACTGGAACTGGAAGCACGTCGCCTAGAATTCTAGTATGACCAACGCCTTGGGCAGGCGAATCTTCGCCGACGCTGAGGGCCAGGGATACTCGGTCTGTGGTCCGGAGGCACCGACTCATTATCCACTTAACGACACGGACCTCCCGGACGTCATTGACCTAGTCGTCCACCCGGGCCTCAATCAGCGGCCACACCTGGAGGTTATCCCTGACGACATGGGCTCAGACCCTGACAAATCAGCTGACTGACGAGCTGGCTGACTCCTTAAAAAAGGTTATCCAAAATTTCCTCGAAAACCATCCCATTAAGATCTTCTCCTACCCTACCCGATTTTATAGACAGAAAAATTCAATACAAGAGAGCCCTGAGGAAAAGGTGGCAAAAAAAAAAAAAAAACCCACTGCCCTACCCTCAAGTTACAATTAAACAGACTGACTACCGACATTAAAGACGATTTGCTTAACCTAGCTATAGATAGCTGGGATAAGCGAATCGAGGTGTTGACGACGACTGGTCGTCGTTAAAGTGGCTATATCGTCAGTTGACTAAGTCCCCATAGCCCACTTGATCCCTTCGTCATGCAGACGGTACCCCTCGCTACCCCGCACAAGATCGCGCCGAGATCTTTGCCTAGCACTTAGAGCGCCAATTCCAACCCAACCCGGTTATAGACGGTGTACATGCTGCAGCAGTGGTAACCTATGTTGCCGACCACCTGGCACAGCCGCTGACGCAAGGTGAGAACCCCATAGTCTTAAAGAGATGTTATGAGAGCCAAACCAAACAAAGCCCCTGGTGTGGACGCCATTACGAACAAGGTCCTGCGTCACTTGTCGTACCGCACGGTAGCGACACTGACGCGTTTGTTCGCGAATTCGCAGCAGCCTGGAAAACGGGCCACGTCATCATGCTGTCCAAACAAGGTAAGAACGTCTTGGAACCCGCCAGCTACAGGCCTATAACCCTATTGCCGGCGATGTCTAAGATTTTCGAAAAGCTCCTGCTGCAGCACTTGCACCGATGATTCCGCCCACAGTACCACCCTTCAGCTGTCCAGGGTTCTGCATATTTTGACTGCGGCGCTGAACAAGCGCGAGCAGTCCGTTCTGGTTTTTCTGGACATGGAAAAGGCGTTCGACCGTGTTTCGTACGAGGGGCTCCTGTACAAGATGGCCAAAAATCACTCCCTCTCAGAATCCTTAAGGTGTTAGCCTCCTTCCTCAAAAACCGCCAATTTGGAGTGATAGTGAAAGACGGTATCTGGATCGAGCGTACCATCGCTGCCGGAGTATCCCAAGTCTCCTGCGCTTTATTCACGGTACACCGATGACATTCCCGTGGGGATGGGCTGTGCGTTGGCATTGCAAGCCGACGACGCGGCGTACCTCTCCGTGTCAATGTCACTGAAACACGCGGCCGGCAAAGCTCAGGCAAGCCTGGATCTACTTCCGGAGTGGCTTGGGAAATGGCGGCTGAAAGTAAATGTTAATAAGACGCCAGCCTTGACACCTAGGCGAAGTAAAGGCCTACCGCTGTTCAAACTTGGCGGTCAAGAGATCAAGTCGTCCCGTAAGGTTAAATACCTCGAGGTCAGTATAGAAACCGGACTGACAATGAACACCCACGTTAGGGCAACAATCGGGAAAGCGTGCGCGGCGATATCTGCTCTGCGCCCGGTGCTCTCTTCGCGACTCCCTCTGAAGATGAAGCTGGGGTTGTACAAGACGTACGTGAGATCCAAACTGACGTATGCCTCCCCAGCATGGTACAAATTGATCTCCACCACACATAGGAAGAACCCGCAGATCTTCCAATATGCCTGCATCAGGAAGATCTCAGACGCTCTTAGGTATGTTAGGAACAGCGTCATCCAGAGGGACTTGCGAATGGAGAGCATTGAGGCCTTCATCACTCATCTAAAAGACACCATGTTCGAGCGCGCCGACCAATCGGCGCAATCGCATTCAGACATTCAGACATCGCCTCCTGGCATGCGCGTCGCCCAGACGTGAAGCCATACCTGCGCGCTTTCCCGCGTACCTAACATGGTCACAAACCCCCCCACCTCCACCGCTCCCGCCAAGTCGTCACCCACATTCGCAGATCGCTCCTGCTGGGCTTTCAGCTAGTGCAGTGTCCGTTAAGTAAAGGTTTCTCCTGTTGGTACTTTGGGGCGCCTCTCGTCATCCTTACTGCTTAGGTGAGAGCCGTGGCCAGGGAAGAATCGTCCACGTTCAATGCCAATGAATGACAATGACACACACACAGGTCATCCTAAATCTACTGAAGAGTCTGCACGGAAATGTTATCGGTCACAATGTATTAGTCGCGGTAATGTAATATGCAGAAGTCTAACTCAGTTTTGTTCGTGAAATAAATACCTATAGCCGAGCGGTTCGTCAGCAAGCGGTAGAGCTACGCAGCTACAGTGTTCTAACACCAACAGCCTATTTGGAGTTTTTTTTATCGTAAATATTGTATATTTTTAAACAAATGAAAATCGTTTAATGGACAGTAAATGTCCAATAAAATGCATATTACGGTGTTTTTGATACCCAAATTTTACAAAAATCCATCTTTACGAGCTAAAATAAAGTTTAAAAACAGTACAATATAGTGTACTGTTTATTAAACCAAAACAGCATTCACAAACTGAACACTTACCTATTGATTACAAAATATATAAAAAAAACCTCTATTACACTTACCTACCGTTTTGTTACAGCGGCGCAACCACGAATGATGTACATACCAAGTATAAACTAAGTGTATACCAGACATGAGACGCGTGGGTATAAACGCATTTTCGCCCGTTTGTATGAATCAAGAATATTGTATATTACAGTGTTTCAAATACTGTTTCAGTTAAACAATTTATACAGGTGTATGAAATGATGACAATAATCACGTTTATGCTTGTCTTGTCTTGCAGAAACCTGTGATCATACGCGGTTTTGGTATCATCGAACTGTCATACAGGTCATTTGTTTCAGTGAGTAAAATTATCGTAGTATTTCAATCGAGTTGCGACATATGCCTTATATTATTTGATAAGCCTTTGTTACTCTATCTCCACGAATTGTTCTTTGTTCATCCTTAAGTTTTGTCCTACATTCTAAAAAAATTGTTCATTTTGGTCCCACATTGTTATTAGAATTGTAGTTCATCCCGAATTTAAAGTTATTTGGAAGTGCAGTCAACAAAAATAAATTTCTAATACTTACATTTGAAGTTTAAATATTTACGTGAAATTAAATTTTATTTTACTATACCGCAGAGACCGTCTGCGTTTTTGCTGACCTCTTACATAAAAAAAAAACATACATACCTACATATCTACTCACTTACATACTATACCCTTGATAATACCAAATCAATGTAATTTAATTCTACCTTAATTGTCAAATGATATTAAAGTAAAAGAAAGTATCATTTAATTCTATTTCATAATTTATTAAATACATTGTTTTATTGACCGTTACCGATGCAATATAGTGACAGCAATACCTCATATGGACACCACAAATACACACATTGGCATTTCATACTAACTTAAACAATTATGTTTTGGTCTCATTCAACGATAAATGTTACAAATCTCATAGATTATGTATATGTATATTACATCTACGTTTCATGCACCTTTAAGACGTCCTCGGTCTCCCGGGAGACAGCCCTTGTTGCTGACGTTGTAGGTAACAGTCCAATGCATTTAAATAATGATGTCTCGGGCTGAGCACTCTGCTCGGCTCACAAAGGTCGGTGAAGTTGTAAAAATCGCGAGATTAGCAACAAATTAGTCAGTCAAAAAAAAGACGTCCTTTAGCTTATCTATTTTTTATAGAAGAGCAAATGTTCATTAAAATTTCAGAGTAAGGTAGTCAACAATAATGTAAAATATTTATAACCAGTTGGCCCAGCAGTTTTCGTTCACTTGGCACTCGATATTCTCTGCCTAATTAACAAGAGGGACTCGGGAAGATATACACGTATGTATGTATGTATATGTAAGATCACCTGTATGTTCGAATATTTCTCTATACTCAGTATTTCAAGTTATTTAGTCACTTTATGTCGAGTATTGTTATGTTTGTAATGTATAAACTGCACATCGACAATTAATGAAGCACGTATAGCAAAACGAATCCCCTCTGTGGTCTAGCGGTTCAAGCGGACTTGACTTCATGAGGTTTCGGGTTCAATTCCCGAGTCGGGCAACAAAACTAAAATGTGTTTTTTTTCCAATTTTCTAATAAAATAATGTTGCTCGGGATTGGATATGGGTGGTGGGCGATAGGCTTGTCACCTATCACATAGTGGGGCTTCGTGTCTTCGTCTATTCGTGGGTACCCTGGTTGTATCTCTGCTTAAATCGTCGTGGATATGGGCGTGATGAAACTCTACAAATAAAAAAGGAATAAATTAAATCGCTCTACGCGTTATTAAATTGTACTTTTAAGTACCTTTTGACTTCTGCGCTTATTTACTCTCACGGGAACTCCCTAAGTGAGCGGGATATAATGAAGAGAAGAAGGATATATGTTAATATCTACCAGACCAATTACGTTACGACCGGTCCATCTAGTGAGATTTGGCATAAGTCGCGGCCAGTATTAGTATATTCAAATGTGTTCTGCGCTCACTTTTTAGTCGCCTACACTAGCTTTTTAAATAACTTCAATGCACAGAATTCACCCTTCTGCAATTTTATTATAAGTATAGAGATGTGATGGTCGGTTATCTGTTATTTGTTTATAATATTATTTATTTTCTATAATATTAATCATTAATCTCTCTGTGGTCTAGCGGTCCGGGTGTTGGACTTGACTACATGAGGTTCCGGGTTCGAATCCCGGGTCGGCCAACAAAAAGAAAATGGGATTTTTACAATTTTCTAATAAAAAAAAAATGTTGGTCGGGATTAGAAACGTGCCCGGTTGGCGATAGGCTTGCCACCTATTACACTGTGGGACTTAGTGTATTCGGCTAGTCGTGGGTGCCTTTGTTGTACCTCTGCCTACCTCTTCGGGGATATGGGCGTGAAGATACTTTTTTTTAGTAATATTATTTATTTTCAGATCGTGAAATTTTCGTATTCAGTATTTTCACTATTTTATTAAATGACACGACAATTTTGTGAGATTAAGAAATTATTATTCTATGCAAAAGGTTTCAATAATAATATATAATAAGTACAGGATCCCTGGCAGACTTTTCATCGCTTATTACTATCAAGCTGATTTTCATGAGTGGCTTCCTTTTGACTAGACGCGCAAGTTTTTTTCCTCACAGTAATATTGGTAAATGGTAGTTTAATTGGGGGGGTAGCGAGGATTAAATATGTCGACTTGACGAATTAAATTGGTTTCATAGCTGTTAGTGTGTTACGAAAAATTATTATTTTTAATGAACAGTTTCACTTGCAGAGAAATTATGACAATAAGCTGACTACAATCCAACGTAAATTACAAAATGTGTATGCGCACGACATAAGTATTAATTAAAAACAAACTAAAATTATAGTTTTTCTGCAAGTAGACAAATGATATTATTCTCCTTTGTAAACAATAACAAACAAAATACTAAATATAATTTAATTTCAAAAATGAATGTATTTTTTATAATAATCCACTCATTCAATAATACCAATTCATAAAATTATTATGTCATATCGACAGCATCACTGGTTATTAAAGGCAATGTTAATAATGTATCTCAATCTAATGGATTTCAAGCACTCTAGATAGCTGCGTATCCGCTGGCCTATCCCATACCTAATTGCCATGTTTATCTGTCCACAGATATGTTATAGACAAGCGATAACATAAAAATGGATCAAAATATCAATCTTGGACAGCAAGTTTTGGATTAGGATTGTTTATTAATATTGGCCGTAAGACTACTGGTTTACACACACACATATATATATATATATACCCAAAAATTGCTTATCTTGTAGGACCTTACCTTCTTACTTTACCTTTTACATACAATGTTTACAGTCAGTAATGAAAAAAGTCCTGCAAATTGCAATATTGACAACTTTTGAGCGTAGAACCAAGATGACATACTACGCAATTCGTAGGACAATGTGAGTAATAAGCTATGCAAATGTTAGCTTACCAATAAAATAAACTAGCTGATTAGTTATTATTTTTCATGGCCTTGTTTATGATACATGTTGGGGAGAGGGGATTCCCTAAAAAAACCTTGTGTTTTGTAAGACAAATATTTTTTCACGTTATTTAGATAATTATCTCGATAATTAACAAAGAAAAATGCGGTTAGTAAAAAAAAAATTTAAAGTTCGTCAAGTTAACATATTATATCCTCGCTATTAAGCTACCATTTATATTATATTAAGCTTCTCATGAAAAATCAGCTAGATAGTAATAAGTGATAAAAAGTCTACTAGGGATCCTGTACTATAAGTACTCACCCTTCACAACACCGTTAAACTTTTGATTAAATAATTAAATCCGTTTGTTTATTAACATCCTAGTACTCAAAAAACCCTTCGTAACAAGTCTTTAAGCTATTTCTCCATCTTTAAATTGAAACTTAATAATGAATTTCACGTGTTTTATGAAATGTATTTAAAATATTTCCTCCTGTTTTTTTTCTCCCCTATTTTCTTCTGTTCCTTCTGGTAACATATTTGCATTTTGAGATGGCAACATCCAGATATTGTTTTGGTATACTGGCGACAAAACTGATATCGATGGTTCTGGGACTCGAGGTATCGGTAGCAATGAGTTGTATTGGTTCCAATGGGGACTGATAAAAAATACGTGACGGCCTTTCTTCTCTTGAAGTGGCCTGAAGTTTTTAAGAATTGGCTCGTCCCATGGGTTTAGGAGTTTTTTAAATTGTTTTAACTAAAAAAGAAATTAATACTTAGATATCTTTAGCCTTTACATTAACTGTGTGTTTCTTAATATCTGTCTATATACTTCTCGTACAACTTAAGATCTAAAACTTGACGGCCTTTCTGATAGTAAGAGATAAATGTCGCCTACAGGCACTATAAATGTTAAACACGCATCGCTATCTTATTTTTTAGGGCAGGAATTTAGATTACAGGTGATACGTTATTTATCATATAGAAAATCCTTACGAAATCCCGCTACTCCGGCAAGCAAGCAGCGGGTTATGTCGGACTCGAACCGACTAAAGCTCATACGATGACCAACGCGTCTTGCTGCGTTTTCAACAGTTATTTCTCCGATTTCGTATTATATCACCCCGTTTTTGCGACCAAGATCCGACATTACTCTGTCTAACTTTCGCGTTTGAATAGGCAACTCCGGCCAGGCGTGTAAAACCGTACTAGCGACTCCCCTGGCGATGGCTCCATTACGAAGAAGCAAAAAGGCGCGAATGCCGCCCCCCTCGCCGCTTATCAGATAAATCCCAATCCTCGGTCTCCTTTTGCGTTATTACTCCTTGAAAATGGAGGCTACCGTCCGACCTATTCCTTAAATCCTCACACCCTCCTAAAGCGTATTGAGAAACTGCCACATCAGTCCAATTGGCTTTACCGAAATACAACTTAATCCCGTATATTTAGTTTCCTCGCCATGATAAGGCTTAAAACCACGAAAATCCCCCGTATTAGTCTATCCCACCCTCCAACATAGAACAGGACCATGGTGAGCTCTGATACCATGGCGGCAGGAATGGTACTTTCAATATATATTAAAATAAGGACACAGGACTTCAACTTATATTTTTACCTGCTCGAAAGACGCGAAGAGAGTTGCTCTTGGAACAAGCCATCGGACAACAAAACTTTCTCCTTTAGCATTAACTAAGCTACCCCAGTAGAGGAAATAGTCTTCAAAAAACATTGGGAATAGTCTTGACATCGGGTAGGGTCCTACTTTTGTGCAACTTTTGGCCTCGCGTATTCTAGGAAGGCTTTCAATGACCCAGTTTAGTCGATCATCGGGCTTAACGCATAACTGAAAATTTCAATAATTGTGTATTCTCTATTTGTTCCCATACTATTTTAAGAAATAGTACCTGGATGACCGAGCTTTGCTTGGTATTTGTTTTAATAAATTGTGAGTAAGTTTATGTTTAAGTTGATTAGCTTACAAAAATAATACAAAATTTCTTAGCAAATACTCATTGAGTTCGTGTCACTTAACAACGCCATCTGGTGGAACAACTTTATTGCTCACAAAAAATAGTATTATTATTCGCCAATAGCCGATTCGGAATCGGCTCAAACGATTTTCATGAAATTTATTATGTAGGGGGTGTCGGGGGCGATAAATCGATCTAGCTAGGAATCATTTTTATAAAATGTCATTTTATTCGTGTTTAAACTGAAAAATATGACTCTTACTGACATCTTTTGGCGAATAATAATACTGTTTTTTGTGAGCAATAAAGTTGTTGTTGTATATATATATCACATACATACATACATACACATATGTATATATATACAAGAATTGCCCATTTACAGGTTTAAGATAAACCTTCCAACCACATTCATAAAAATAAGCTATCAGTAATAAAGAAGGCGAACTTCGGACGCTTTGTTACCAATATCGTGACTCTTTAGTTACAAATGTCAGAGCACTGTCAAGGACGGATCACGGACCTGCGGGGCCATTCAGTATCTTTTTAGTTATGATCACTGAGTAAAGTGTACATCAAATAGCTATCATATGACGTGTTTTGTATTTGCTATCTCCATTGTACTTCTGTTGGTTACAGGAGATAGCAAATATAAAACAAACGCTGCACTTAGATGGGAAAAGTTATCAGTAGTTTAAGTGCTTAATGCCCAGGTTCTGATACAAGTGCGTCCCGAACACTGCACTGATATATGTGCCTAATCCTTTTTATGATTTAACACGTTTCTGTTGAACCACAAAGTGCTAGCGTAACCCCTCACGTACGAACATGTTTTTTTATAATAAGTGAAGAAAAGTTAATATTATGATAAAATATCGCACCACTATAAACCAATTTTTTCCTTTTTTTAATGATCCACATATGATGCACACACGTACGAACTAGATTGTTATCTACTTGATTCTATTTATACCGATGTTCCTAAAGCGTTCGACAAGGTTGACCACTAAATATTGACATCTAAACTTCAAAAATATGGTATCTGCGGTCCATTTTTGTATTGTTGTCAATCCTATTTGAACAGTAGGATATACGAAGTAGTTATAGATGGCGTCGAGTCCAATCAGTTTGTAGCATCTTATGTTGTACCTCAGGGTTCCAATTTAGGGCCTTTAGTCTTTAACTTGCTAATAAATGATGCAGTGGAAGTATTTTAACACTCTAAGCTTTAACACTGACGACCTAGTCGGAGTATATGCAGTCCTGGGGATGCGGACTTGCTTCGGGAGGATCTGCAACGGTTTAAAAGGTGGTGTGCTTTTAATAAAATGACGTTAAATCCTTTAAAATGTTGCTTTATAAAATTCTCCCGAAAGCGCATTCAAGTGGACACTTCGTATTGCATAGATGGTAATGTCTTGCAAAGAGTATGAGATTCGAGACCATGGTGTCACAATAGATAGTAAACTATGTTCTGTTCCCTATGTTGATAAGACATTAAATGCAGTAAATAGACTCCTCGGATTTGTGTTCAGATACAGCAAAGAATTAAAAAATAAACAGACAGTGCTTAACCTTAACAATAGCTTCGTTAGAAGCAAGCATGAATATTGTAGTGTTGTTTGGGCACCTATGTATCAAATACATATCAATAGAATTAAAAAATACAAAAGCGTTTACTCAGAAGTAAGTTTTATCTAAAGGAAAATGATTGTAATAAAGAGTCCTATCCTATTCGCTTAAAACAAATCAATATCTTGTCTGTTGACGAAATCAAATGGCACTCATGATGTTACACAGGATAACTAATAGTGGAATCGATTGTCCAGATATTTTAAGCAAAATATTGCTCAAGGTTCCTCGCAAAGTTCCTCAATTTCCCTGTCCCTTGTTTTATAAACCCAGATTTCGAACTAAGCAGGGTAGACAGACACCAATATCAAAGATGGTATTAATCTATAATTATTTTTCCAAACATTTTGATATTGATATCCACTTCTTGAAATACCCTCAGCTTAAAGCGATATTGAAAAAAAATAACTATTGCAAGTTTTCACCATGTAATCTCAAGTAAATAGAATATTATGTCTCAATCATATTGATTTTTGTACTTTAATTTTAAATGTATAAACATAGCAATAAAAATAATTTGGTTGTTCTGATAAATTGTTGTTGCATTAAAACTGTTGCATTTTCTCACTAGGATTATTGTATCATTTATATACTTATACTGCCTTATTAATAAACATGGAGTGAAGTACTCGAAGGTTTAACCTGATATTATAGTCTTTATTACAATGTAATACAGACTATAATATCAACTTAATCTTACACCTACCCTACATCACATTTATTAATAAGACGGAATTTGTTTTGATAAGTTTTAACTGTGTTCACTTTAATTTTTTCAATTATTATAAAAACTGAATCCAACTAACGCTAGCTCAGTGTCAGTATCACTAATTATTGTTTACAAACTGACTTTGAAAAAGAAGGAGGTTCTCAATTCGACCGTATATATTTTTTTATGTGTGTTCGTGGATAACTTCGTCGTTTATAAACCGATTTTGAAATTTTTTTTTATTGGAAAGGAGATACTTCGAGTGTGGTACCATGATAAGGAAACCAGGATCTGATGATGACATCCTAAAGAAATTGAGGGGGAACTTCAAAAATTGTAGGGGTGACTAGTGCGTTTGTTTATTTTTCGATTAAATATATTAAAGCCCTACAATTTTAAGAAGGTCTGGAGTCGATCTGATGATGGAGCCAAAAGACAGTCAAGGGAACTCCGCGACGGTTTATTGCAGTTACCTTCTGTTTGAGTTTGATTAATTTGTCTTGATGAGAAATTTACACCTAGATGGGTTGTGACTGTCATTAGGGGTCTGATGATGAAGACGAAGGACAGTCAAGGGAACTCCTCAACGGTTTACAGCATTTACCGTGTGTTTTGGTTTGATACATTTGTATTGATGAGAATTTTACACCTAAATTGGTTGTGACTGTCATTAGGGGTCTGATGATGATGAAGAAGGACAATAAAGGAACTCCTCAACGGCTTACCGTAGATACCTTGTGTTTCGGTTTGATAAATTTGAATTGATGAGAAATTTACACCTAGATAGGTTGTGAATGTCATTAAGGGTGTGATGATGAAGACGAAGGACAGTCAAGGGAACTCCTAAACGGTTTACAGCAGTTATCTTGTGTTTGGGCTTGGATAATTTGTATTGATGAGAAATTTACACCTAAATAAATGGGTTGTGACTGTTATTATGGATCTGATGGTGAAGACGAAGGACAGTTAAGAAAACTCCTAAACTGTCTACTGTTATAGCTACCTTGCGTTTGGACTTCATTTATGTATATTGATTAAAATTTGTCACCCCTATGTATTATAAGAGCCATTTATTTATTTCCCAATTGGTTTCCAAGTTGGTCTGATCTCCTTTGCAGAATAGACCGCCGTTCTTTATGCCAGGTAGCTAGTAAAAGGCGAGCGGAGGCTTACAGTCAGTAACACCGTGACATCTGACTAGGTGGTAGAGTTTCGCAGCGACTCATCCGGATCGGTACAACTTCTTGACGTGTTCCAATTTGGAGGATAAGATAGTCGGTAAACTTTCTTTTGCTCGATGCCTAATATCCCGGCCTCAGTTTAGCAACGCACCATTACTACCTTTGGTGTGTGTCTCTAGGAGGCGTAAATTTTTTACTACCAAGAAATCTGAGTGCTTGTTTGCCTTTCAATATCATAAAAAAATACAGGTCTGATGATGGTGACCATAGGTAGTCGAGGGAATTTAAAAATCGAATTTTTATATAGGACAACTACGATGATGAACCACTAATCATCAACATCATTGTTGATGTATCAATTTGAGATCAAATTTAAATTACTGAATCGAGTCATCTCCAGCAATGCTCTTTCGTCGTGTGGCCTACTCAATAATTTGTTTGAATCTAAGTCAGACAACGCTATTTCTTCAAAAGTTTTAACACAACTCATAGCAATAAACACCTGTCCTTTGTCGAATTTTCTTACCTAGATCAATGACAGCTTTTTCTAGTGTAACTTGTGATCTGTAACTGCACAACTTAAAATCAAAGGCAACATATTTGGTAGTCGGTCACGAATCAAACTAAGCTGATGAGCATGGTGTTCGTCAGAATCCTTTATTTAGTTATTGCGTATCAAAGACAAAATAGGTTCACGATATTCTTGCTACTCATCACTTAAAATCGTAAAATAGATTGACATAGCAACTAGCGCAATATAGATTGGCATTCAAATGCTTCAAGTAAACACCACGTGCAGTAGCAGGTGCGCTTGCAGGTGGTTTAGGCGATTATTGTTATTGTGGGTAAAAAATATTATTTTGTAATAAATTAGCTGTACTATACTTGTAGAATATAAAATACGCGTATATATATGTAATTAATATAATTAAGGTTTAAGTGTAGGTTAAGTATTAATACCTAATGATTTATATCTACATATATCAGTTTTGTGTGTAGTCTAAGTGCAGTTTATTTTTCGCTTTTTAGTCAAGTTTTCGTTCATTGAGCTTAATTTATTTTATTAATGTTGAGTTTTTTTAGTTTACTGTTTGAAGTTGGTTTTTTTTGTCAAAAATTATTTTATTTGTATTAATAAATTTATTGCTTTTAAAATGAATATTATATAGACCATTATAGCGATAATAAAAACATTTATTATAAATTATAATTACATTAATTTTATTCGTTCTCTTGAAATTTTATACTGTTTTGTTTATGTCTTGATAAATTGTAAACATTTTAATTTAAATTTGATTCTCGATTGTTTTTGTTGTGGCCGATTTATAAGTAGTTTCTAACTGTAACTATTCTAAGAAACTGTAATCGACCCTTAATCAAAATAAAATAAAATCTACCCATATTTGGTGCTATTACCAAACGAACTGTCGATTTTTTATCTGTAGATAAATATTTATTGTGTTTTTTTAAATATTGACAGTAAGTTTGATAAATAGAAGTAAAAAATCGAATCCATTTTGTCAAATTAATCATCAAAAACACCTGTTTTACGTTACTATGAATTGAAAAAATCATCGTTCAAGTTAAACTCGTATGCATCTCGTTGTAGTTTTCTGCGATTTTATTTATAATGTCACCTCCAAGATTGTTGCTGGTATGACTTTATCGCGGCATCAACTCTTAAAAAATCCTAGAATTTCTGGGAAGAAAACGTTGTACTGGTTGCTTCTAAACTTTGAAAGGAGTAAGTACAACTGCAGTAGCTCAGAAACAAGCTGAAAATGTGATTCGGAATGTTTCTAATGAAAGAAATCTCTTTAGTTTCTCATGCTTTAATGCTTGTTATTAGTCTTTTTTACTAATTAATTGTCGTTTTCTATCTTATAATAAACAAACACAGGGCTTTCTCAAATTAGTTAAGGATATTTCAACCATGGGCTCGGAATGCGTATCTAGACACGTAAAAAATAATAAAAAAAACCTAAAACAAAAATAAATGAAAGACCAAAAATATTTAATGTCGATAAAACGCTTTGGGTCGACGAACGCTGTCAGCTGATCACAGCGTACGAATACCGAATACGCTCGCCGTTACTCTGTAATCCCACGACGCGTACCTACCAATAAAATTGACAATTGGAAAAGTGGTATACACAATACCTACAACTAGGTATTTCATATTAGATTGTTTAAAAAAAAAATAATGTCTACCTACCTAACAATTTTTCAATCAAAAACGTAATCGGTTGAAATAACTTAACATCTGGGTCTAGTTAGTATGTTATTATTAGTTTAATAGGTACAACAACTGTAACTAAGTCATGAAAAACTATTAAAACTTTAACTTGAAAAAAATAACATTTTACCTACATTCCTGAGGGCATTTTGCATGTAGTTACTTCAATTATATAATAATTTTTTTCATTAATAACAAACAATTAATAACAAAACATTAGTATTCATAAAAATTGAATAGATAGTTTTACCTATTACTAATTATTAATTAGTAGGTACTTTTGTTCGCCTCGCGGCGGAGAAGAAGTAAGTAGGTCGATGTAAATGCACGGAACGTGTGTTACATGTCCCCAAGGTCATGCCGCGAGCGAGTCGCAACTTGCAAGGAACGGCTGCGCGATGCTTAGGGCCGCCGCACATCACAGAGTTCATAGGTGACATACATGCGGATTCCCTTTGCACATTCCCGTTTCTTAATTTCGAAACTAAATTTTCGCCCCTACAAATCACTCAAAAAGTTCCAAATGTATTACTACATACATACTTTCATTTCGAACTTTTCTGTTTTCATAGATTTGTATGGATTCGCTGCGTTTGAATCATTTTGAAATGGAATTTCGTAACAAAATTACAAAGCAAATTCAAAAAAAATCTACGGTGAATTTATAAGGATGAAATTTCGTTTCGATTTCTTTGAAACGGAATTCCCTAAAAGAACTTTGCCTGTGTGTGTGGCGGATTTTATACTCCCGTTCCTACTATTTACAAATTATTATTTTTAAATTAGTTGGTCAGTCGACGTTTGGTCGCGGATAAGGTGTGTTAATTTTTTAATTGCTAATGCTCAATTTAACTTACACGATGTGTATGATGATGTGTATAAATACCTTTTCAATAGCGAATGTTATATAGGTCGAGGGTTGCTATGACCGCAAGTCTGATCACCAGACCTGAGGCCCTTCTACTTTTTCATAAGTGGATGTGGTTATATTCTTTGCAGAATTGACTTACGGGAAAAGTAAACTTCTTAATACTTTACAATTGAAGTGTAGTTAAAGACGAATATTAGTGACCTTCGTAAAGGTAAAACGTGAAAAATATATCCTAGGTATTTACATTACTCAGACACCGTTCTAACTTGTGAATTAATGGTGGACATGTTCAACACAGGATGTAAATAGGGGGAATAGGAATGTAAATTATTATTGTAAACAAGTTTGATTCAAAAATTTTTGCACGTCTTTTACTATTTGTTAGGTACTTTAAATAATATGTTATTTGTTGTGGTACGTAACGTATTTGCCCTTCAACGTTATTTGGTATCCTGTTTATTACCTTTTGTACAACGATGAAATGTAATAATAAAGTTAATTTAATCAGTCTCAAGTGCCAATTTAATAGAAAAGACGTACTAGGTAAAATTTGTACGAAATACTCGTGGAGGTGCGGTGGGTCGAGCTGGACCTCGACCCCAAGAACTATAGTGAACTGTATATTTTTTGCGGGGTAAAAATTGCGAAGATTTCGAGTGACAGAAGGGTAGGTTTAGGTAAGGATTGTCACTGACCTCGGTAATCTCTTGTGTTCCAATTTTCACTACAACACTGTTCACTTCTATTCACTCGCAGCGATAATTGCGATGTAAGCGTCTTTAGCGACGGGCGATATCTATGCGGGCGGCGGTGCGATTTTTTTTATTGCGAGCGGTGCGGCGGTCTCAGGTGAATATGGCGAATATCTTGTCCGGACGCAACACTAGCGCCTATATAGCGAGGTGTGGAAGGGGGAAAGCTAGGAAAATAATGCAGCATATGACACTTGTCACTCATACCAGCGGCAGATTCAAATCGGCGCAACCATTTCCCCCCTGCTTGAGCCATTCGGCTCAAAATAAGCAGATATTAACTCTATCTAAGCTAAGTAAACTAAGCGACTATAATATCATACCAACAAAGCTAATTTAGGCGATTACTATTCTATTATACTAGCTAAACTAATTGAATAAATCTAAGTAAACTATTACGTAGAGCGTAAATTCTCTTTATTTGTTAAAGGACAGAGTCGTATGACTGGACGTAAATAAGAACGCGTTAAGACGTGGTCTTAACGCGTGCTACTTGAACTACACCATTAGAACCTGGATATACTTCTTCTACAAGTCCTAAAGGCCAATGGAGTGTCGGAGCATTATCGGTCATAATGATGAAAACCGTGCCTACCTTCCTCGGATTAGAAGGTGCATTCCATTTTTGACGCGACTGCAGCGTGTGCAGATAATCGGTTCTCCTTTTTTTTTTAATTTATCTAACAGATCATGTCGGGAAAGCAAATAAAGCCTGTTTTCATTAATGTCTCTAGCGGGTAAATATTTAAGCGGAGTCATACTAAGAAAGTAGGAGTTAGCGCTAACGCCTCAGATGGATAATTTGATAGAGTTCTACAGAGCGATCGAGTGTTCATAACAGCCTCGATTTGAGTGAGCACTGTACTAAACTCTTCATAAGAAAAAAATTGTTCGCCTATAACACGATTGAGATGCGACTTGAAGCTTTTTAAATTAGCTTCCCAGTTTCCACCAAAATGACTAGCAGCGGGAGTGTTAAGATGCCACTCGATGCGGTTTTTAGCTAATATATCCGCAAATTCAGAACTATAATTTTAAGAGCGTAAAAATGTCTTCACTTCAGTTAGGTGGCATCGCGCACCTAAGTAGTTAGAGCCATTATCTGAATAAACATGACTTATTGGTCCACGGCATGACAAAAACCTTTTTAAAGGTGCCATAAAGCTTGATGTACTTAAATCACTAGCTAATTCTATGTGTACGGCTCGCGTAGTCATACAAACGAAGAGGCAGACGTAAGCCTTCGTAGAGCGGATACCTCTACCACGCCACATAGACACATTGTTTCTTCTCTTCAGGTGGCTCCGATACCGTAGAGGGATTAAAAGGTTAAATTGGCCACTGAATTGTTGGAGCATGGATCCACGATGAACCCCTAAACCATAGAGGGTGATTTAAAATCTGTGCAGGGGTTAGGCCCCGCGACAGACAGTTGGCTGTCTGGATTTTTGTCACCCTATTTGCAATAAACGTGTTCTAGCGGTGGGGAGACGAATGTGACCAGCACAATGCGACAGTGGAATCTGAAAATGCGAAAACTCTACTTATATCAATACGGTACAAGCATTTTCTACTTTGTTTATAATTTGTACTAACAACAAAATAGCGGAGAGTTCTAAACTTGCGAGCGAAACTACTTTACTAGGAGCTATCTTCGACTTAGCGCTATTGAGACTAACGCATATTGTGCTACCCTCTTGAACATGAATGTAGACTAGCCCACCATAAGCCTTTTGACTTGAATCACCAAATCCTACTAAGGTGATGATATGATCTGGCCTAATACCAACGTGACGTGGTATCTGTATCTGGTTGAGCAAAGGCAGCTTTTCCCTGAAACGACGCTACAATTTAGAGATTCGTTCAGGTGGTGTATCATCCCAATCGCAATTCGATAACCAAAGTTCTTTTATAAGTAGCTTAGCGAACAAAACTATTTTAGCAACACAAGACAATATAACGCGTTTGGTGCAGACTTGAGGCGTAGAAGTAAATATCTATGCGAAACATGTCTGACGTAGATGACCAGGTTAATCCAAAAATCTTATGCGAACCATCATAGTCAAAGCCTTTAACTGTTGAAACTTGAAAGACTATGTGATAAAGGAATTTAATCTAAAACCATTTGCGAGTTACTAATCCATTTGACAAGATCAAACTGTCCAGTTTTCATCAAACTAATTAATTGAGAAGATGTTTCAATAGCCTTCACCTCGTTCTCTAAACTATAAATGAAGTCATCCATATAGAGTCCAGTATCAATTGTCGCTTTGGCTTTTGGATAGGAAACGCCTTCGTCCTTAGCCACTTGCTTAACTGTGCGTAGGGCATGGAAAGGACTCGACTTGAGCCCAAAGCAAACGCGGTTAAATTCATAAACTTGTAAAGGTTCTTGCGGGTTATATCTATACACAATGCGTTGGAACTTACGATCGGATTCGTGTATTCCAATACAAAGAAACATCTGACGGATGTCAGCTGATAATGCAATAGAGAACAAATGAAAATTCAGAATTATATTAAACAAATTACCTCGGAGATTCGGTCCACCGTATAAGATATCGTTAAGCGAAATAGACGAGTTAGTTTTAGAACTAGCATCTAAAACCATTCGAAACTTGGTCGTAAGCTTATCTTCCCTAATAACTCCCAAATGCGGTATAGTATAGGAGGGAGAGTGACATTCACCAACCAACACTGGTGAAATGTAACCCTTTTGCAAATATTCACTAATGACTTCGTCGTAAGCTTGCTTCAGCTTAGGAGAAGCGAGCATCTTGCGCTCTAAACATAGAAAGCGTTTTTCAGCCACTTGGCGAGAGTCACCAAGAGGAAAACCATCACCCTTAAAGGGTAGCGACACTATGTAGCGGCCACTACTATCACGAACAGTTGTACGACTATAAATTTCTTCAGCTATTTTGTCATCAGGGCTGAGCGAAGCGGGGACACCCACTTCTTCTATATCCCAGAAACGTCTAGCGTCTCAACAGAGCAGCAATAAGATACAAATAAATAACTGTTTACTAAAGCGGGAGCGTCACCAACTATAATATAACCGAGTACGGTTTCTAATGCAAATGGTGCGGGTTGTGAAGGATGACCTTGAACTCTACGTGACAACAGGAGGTGCGGAAAAGCGAAGCTCCAACCAACATATCTATATTTCCCGGAAAGTCGTAGGTGTCATCCGCCAAAAATAAATTCCTAAAATTAAAAAAAAGTAATGTACTCGTATCTACTGAAACTAAAATTAGTTTAGTGTGTGCACAATAAAATAACCAGCATTGAAAATGTTTTGTGAATTTGTAACTCTTATGTAGTAGAATATTTATAAATGCTAAAAACGACTTCTTATTTAGGCATTTTATGGACTTTCACGTGTTTTTTGAAGTAAATACTGTATTTTTTTGTTAACAAATTTTAATAAAACATGTCTGTTAATCCAATAAAATAACTTATAAGCTGTCAAAAATAATAAACAGATTTTAAATTGAACTAACAACATCGAAGATATGGCGAAAAAGGTAAAGTAAGGTCACAAACTCTACTAAAAACTAAAAAAGTTATTAACATTGAAAGTATTCACGATAGACCATCCCCCCCCCCCTTTTTAAAATTACTTATCGATAGTTTTTCATAAATATTCAGAAAATTACGGGCAGTCAAATGCGCATGAGCTACATTTCATATGTAGATACTATTACCCTTGGTCTCTCCGGGTACTTACATCCATATACATTCACATTGTATATCTGCTTTATTAATCTTTCACCTGTAATTCTTTCCACATGACCAAACCAGCGGAGCATGCCCTTTCACATTTTAACAACAACGCTTTCTTCCAATCCCACTCTTTCTCGAACTTCACTGTTACGAATACGGTCAGGTAGCGTTACATCACAGATTTTCCGTAGCACTCTCATTTTGACCTCATTTGTTTTTATGTTTATATGTTTCCATACAATAACGTTGGGATAAGCACAGAATTATGAAAAGCAAGTCTAACTTTTTGACTCAAAACCTCGCTTTGAAATAGCTTATAAAACGCTCCATTCACCCTATTACCTGCACACACTCTCCTTTCCTGCTAAAAGCACAACCAATATATACAATTTCTTTCATTTGCTCCAACACTATATCATCAACTAAAACTCTTACATTCGTTCAGGCTACGTCTCTTTTAAACACCATTATTTTGGTTTTCATTGCATTCAAATGTAAGCCCCTTTCTTTACAATCTCCTTCCATAACTGCGGGATCAGACCACTTGGATATTATCCGAGGGTGGTGTCAAGAGTCTTGGAAACCGGCGTGTTAGTATGAAAAGGGTAATGAATGCGAAGAAAGCCAGGCAGGTTTGTCAGGATCGTGAGGTCTGGCACTCGATACTCTCTGCCTACCTCATATATAATACAAATACAAATAAGCTTTATGTGTAGAGAGGGTATGCTTGACATAATTATTGCCCTATTTAATTATTTTTTAAATAGGCACAGCAAATAACAATTAATGTACAGCCGACGCCAAAAGTAGATTGTCGAAATCGTACATTCAATATTAATGATCGTAATTTGCGTCAAAATAGTGTGACGGTGAAGTGTTACTAAAGTACGAGAAATGTTCAAAATATTACTGCCGCCCAATAACAATGATCAGTCATAAACCAAAAAAACCCTAAACTTATTTAGCGTCAAACTAACAAATGAGAAATTGTTTCAAAACGAAGTAAATGTCAAACGTTTCAAAATCGCTAATACTGATGTCATTGAGGAAAGTATCTGATGTAAAACAAAATCATGACGATTTATTTATGTGTTTGTTTTGGTTAAGTACCTAATAGTTCAAGCAGTATATATGTGCATCGTATACAACCTCTTCTCAAATATGTGTACAAAAACTAAATCTTATATATTTAAGAGGTATTATTTTTATATTATCTGTGATGTACATCAATAAACCATAGCTTTATCTTAATAAAGTATCCTGGAAGACGCAGGCATAGGCACTACCGTGGCACCCACGACTAGCCGAAGACACTAAGTCCCACAATGTGATATGTAGCAAGCCTAT
>NJDC01009864.1:21731-73167 GCA_002245475.1 Calephelis virginiensis
GAAACGACCTCACAGCAGGATCTTCCTTCATCACGACAATGCCTCGTCGCACACTGCCAGGCAAACGATCGACTATTTGGCGACCTCAGACGTGGAATTACTGGGTCACCCGCCGTATAGCCCCGACCTCGCACCCTGCGATTTTTATTTATTCCCGAAAATAAAAGAAAAACTTCGAGGGAAACATTTTATGGACGCCGAAGAAGCAGTGGCTGCGTTTCAAAACGCCGTCGAAGATACCCCTAAGGCCGAGTGGGCAAGGTGCTTTTCTCAATGGTTCCATCGAATGCAGCGATGAATTGATGTAAATGGACGCTATTTTGAAAAGTTATAATAAAACTAATAACTTGCTAGAATGCTTAGTTTTTGATTTTCTAAGAACTTTCAGTTTGACCCTCGTATCTAATCACGAGTAACATTTTGTTTTAGAAAATTAGAATAACCAAATTTTGTTTTTGTTGCCCGACCCGGAAATCGAACCCGCGACCTCATGCAGTCAAGTCCAATACTTGGACCACTAGAACACAGAGGTGATCTAATAGAAATACTTATACAGTTGAATAATAGATCATCTTCCGTCTTGCCTGGCAGCTCGTAAGAGGCGAACGAAGGTGAAATGGTCATCACCGTCAAAATCACTGGTTGTAGAGCGCTGTGCAGCAACTTTTCCGGATAGGGATCCACCGTTTCACCTGTAATGGTGTCTATACGCTGTGGTTATCTCTTACCATAAAAGGGGCCTCGTGCTTGTTCGCTGTCTTTTGCCATTACAAAAAATTATAGTTTGTTACACAAAAAAAATATATAAATTATGTTCACTGTTAATATAAACAGCCAGACAGGTTTGTCAGGATCGCGAGGTCTGGCACTCGATACTCTTTGCCTACCCCGTAAGGTATTTGGCGTAAAGATATGTATGTACACTGTTAATATTTGCCATCCAGGTCTTGTGGTTCAATTCACACTGCATGCATCTTTCCTTCAAAAAGTACAGACATAAACCCCATCGAAAATCTCAGGGTCCACCAAAGAGACTTTGATACAACCTGTACCCCTGGTAATATTCAACGCCATGTGCTCGAAATTTAGGAATTATGAGTAGCAATGTATGTCAAAATACGATAAATTCATTGCGAGATAGGACTGCAAGCAATTATAGATAATATTGGGATACAAACTCGTTATTAATATTTGTCAGAACACGTAACTAAAGCAAATATGTGAAGTCAGTTTAAATTTTGGTAAACAATTGTTTAATAAATAATGCATTAAATCATTATAAATTTGTTACGTTATTTTTTTTTTACTATAATTTTTAGTTATAAAGTTCTATTAACATCAATGTCTGAATATACTTACATACTATAAACTAAAGCCCGCAAGAGTTTTAGCGATAACCCCTTTGCAAAATGAATATTTAGCATTCGACTTAATTTTTGATACATTTGACATTCACCTTGTTTTGAAACCACTTCGAATTTCTTAGTTCTAACGCTTAATAAGTTTAGAGATTTTTGGTTTATGACTGACCATCGTTATTAGGCGGCAGTACTGTTAGCTAATATTTGAAACATTTAACAATCTCGGAACTTAATAACACTTCACACGCTATTTTGACGCAAATTACGATCGTCGATCTTTTGCCATCGACTATACTTTACCAAAAATTCTGTTAGTTTTTTAAGGCATATCAAAGGAGACATTAAACCATAGACTACTTTAATACTGGCCACAGACGCTTTTAAACACATAACAAATAATAGTAACAGGCTTTTTTCAATTAATAAAGTCCATCTGCAAGTTTAAAGTTTATTTTTTATAAATGTAGTCTTTGATTTGGGTACAGCAAATTTATGTTTTGGTATAAAAAAAGAAAGAATTGTTTTGTATTTGCCTCCATGCGTGGACCGTTGTTTTGTTTATTTGCCCGTTAATTGAATATTTTGACAGTTTTGTTGTAAATGTCAAAATATTCAATTAAATATATTTGATATTTTCTATCGTCGGCGCTTGGTAAAACTTCCAAATATTCATATTTTTAAAGAAAGAAACACTTGTACTATTTTACTTATCACTTATAATTTATTACGTTGTAATTAGTAGCCTACCGGTTTCGCTTATACAGCATCATCAGGGCTAAAAAGTTTTAGCCTTGATGATGCTGTATAAGCGAAACCGGTAGGCTAAAAAGTTTTAGCCCAGATGATGCTGTATAAGCGAAACCGGTAGGCTACTAATTACAACGTAATAAATTATAAGTGATAAGTAAAACAGTACAAGTGTTTCTTTCTTTAAAAATATTCAATTAACACCGATTAGTAGAAAAAAGCCATGTGTGGAGCCAGTATTGAAGATATTAAATTGCCTGTTATGATAGGTACATATTTTTGAGGCTGTAATTCTTTCCTTACACGTTTTGTTAACGATAATATAAAGAAGTTTATGCCTATGAAAAATCAAACAAATAAAAATGGACCCCTCCGCCAAATGAAACATTATTTTATATTATAGTAGGAGACAATGTAATTAAAAAATAATAGATATGTTACTTAAATCCATAATATGAAGACCCAAATACGTCCCAATTAGGACGTCTTGCTCTTAGTCCGTCCAAAACGTTGCTAAGTGACACTTCTCGCGTGAGTTGGGAATTAAATGCAATAAAATGCCATCGTGTGTTTACAGGAAATGTAAAAAATATGACAAAAAAAGTCAATAATGCTCAGGGGATTTCGTGTCACATAAACTACATACAAGAATTATAATAAATCAGTATATTTTAACTTTAAGTCCATTATCAAATACGGTTACCACGGCGAAAGAGAAAGTAAATGGTTTTTCTTACGAGTGTAAGAAGGACAAAATATCCTTGGCCATAGACTATTTGAATAGAAGAGATAGAAGAGTTATACGTTTGATACCTACAATTATAACGCCGTTTGAATAAGTGCTCGAATGATTAAAAACTTGAGTTTTTCTTCTAACTTTTTTATTGTTGATTTTTTAATAAATGAATTCTAATGTACCGAATGCACAATTGCATTTGTAATATTTTTCCCGTATTGGTCCGGGCTCCTTTGCAGAATAGACCATCTGTCTTCCTGCAAGGCAGTTTGTAAAAGGCGAGCATAGACGTACCGTCACCAACAACGTGACGTTTCGCAGCAACTCACCCAGATCGGTACCACCACTATGCCTATTCCTGCCACCATAACGTCAGTGCTTACCATTGACGTGTTACCATGGACGTGTTCTGGTTCAGAGGGTAAGGTAGCCGATACACTTACTTTTTTCCTAAGCTTAACATCCCGTTCTTCGGTTGGCAACGCACTATTACAACCTTTAGTGTCTCTAGGCGGCGTGAATTTCTTACCATCAGGAAATCTGTCTGCTTGTTTGCCTTCCAATATTATAAAAAAAAAACACAAATTACGATTAGTATTTCTGTGAATGTTATATCCATATCTTAAGTCTGCCATTAAAGTAAAATTCAAATACTCTTTTTAATTAACATGACAATATTTTAGAAATTTTGAAAAGCCACAAAAGACGAAATCATCTCCATTTTAGGTTTGTACCTTCTGCTTTTTTGTTTTTGTTAGTCTTTGCAGTAATTGGCCAAGGAGCTACATTTGGTTTACACTTGTGCCTAACTAACAGTCACAAACTGTCTTTTTTTGTTTTTACGAATAATTTTATCCTTTTGATATCATCTAGCAATGTAGGTAAATTTTGGTTATAGGAATTGTGCATGTGTGCAACAGTCGCTCTCGGTCGGCACAGATTTTTTAACAGATTTGCGAGCGTATAACATATATTTACTTTTTGAATATCATTGGAAGGATGATATTAATTAATGATGAAGTTTTTTAAACGATACTTACTTGTATCAAATAGCATATAACAACAACTCCATCATGATGATGCAAGGCTTCTTCTTGAGTCAAGTATTCTGACCGAAAGAATGTTACCTGTAATAAAAATAAAAATTCCCTCATCAATAACATTTCAACCTTAACAAAGATGCTGCATTGGTAGCATCAGCTGTTACATCATCGCACTCGTAACTTTCCGACAATATGGGAGGTTATTTTTAGGGAATCGTAGCCAAAGGCTAAAAAAACGGAACCCTTATAGATTCGTCAAATTTGATTGTCTATCTGTCCATATGTCACAGCCATTTTTTATGAATTAGAAACCTTTGCTGTTGAAACTTTGTAAGATGCATATTGCAAACCTTTATAACTCATTAAGATTTTTACACGATTTTCGGGGGTTCCACATACTTAGTACTAAAATCTTCGACGATAATACATCCCAATTCCCAATAGACGCCGCATATACGGCAACACGATTCTGTCAACACATAAGCGTAATTGTTATAATATAATTTGTTACTTAAAAAATACGTTCAGTTTCAACCAGGATTGTGACCCGTAAACATTGTTACGTTATTTAATAAAAAATAGAAAAATAATAAATATTTTTTTAATTTCAGAGCAACGTGGTTGCCTCAGAATCTTTAGTTCAAAGTCCATCGGGTACTTCAAACCTAAATGTAACACCTAAAAGAGACTTTTTCCGGGCAGTCCATTAGATTATACTACACCTACAAGAACACGAATGTGCCGAAGAATTATAGAGCTGTCAGATAAGATAGCCCAGAAAAATAAACGATTAAAAAGCTTAGTACTAAGAGATAATATTTGCGTAAGAGACTGGTTTCTTTAAAAAAATATATTGAATAACCTGCAAAAGCTAAAATTAATAGAGTCATGTAAAGCAGATTTGCTTAGTAAAATTGGTATTACTAATAGGGAACTGGTTAAAAGGCAATCATTAAAATGTTAACGTGCAAATATACTAAAAAAATATTCACCTGAACTTGGAACTTTTGCCCTGATTTTTACTCTGCTAGTGCTAAGGCATACCCATATGTAAGAAAATGTTTTCAAACATGTCTCCCATCCATTAAAACTCTGAACAAGTAGTACCAAACCGTAAATGGCCAACCAGGCTTTACCAAAGAAGTTCTATGTTTAAAAAATAAAGCTGCGCATTACCAAGGTGATTTGATCACCACTTTGGTGTTTGATGAAACTAAAATAAAAACAAAAGTTGAATAGGTGCCATCTACACAACGCGCTTTCGGCTACGTTGATTTTGGCGGCCAAATTCAGTCAGATTGCACTGAAAAATGTACGCAAGCATTAGTTTTTTTGTTGGTGTGAACAAAAGATTTAAGGTACCAATAGGCTATTTTCTTACAAATGGAAATACGGCAGAGCAAAAAAAATCTATTACTGCAGGCAATTTCTCTTTGTCACGAAAACAACGTTAGTTAAAGTTACAACAAAAGTTAAACAAAAGTTAAAGCCGTAACATTTGATCGATGCTCAACAAATATTGCTAAGGCAAAAGTACTTGGCTATTAATTTTCTGAAAATATATTTCAGAAGAAAAATTTCATGGCAATGAATTATCTTGCAGTTTGTCAAGGTGAAAGTTATTACTCCGACACTTAGACTTACTATCGGAGTTATAACTTTCACACTTATCACTACCGTAAATTTTATCCATTTAGTAATAAATAATACAGTTTTTATATTCATGGATCCGTCACATATGTTGAAGTTAGTAAGATAGTCCTTGGAATACTACAAGGAATGTAAAAATTGCGACGGGAATTCCATCAAATGGGATTACATAAAGTTACTGCATAACATACAAGATAACGAACAATTTCACCTTGCAAATAATCTAAGGCTTTCTCACGTTGAATTCAAACAAAACATAATGAAAGTTACGCTAGCAGCTCAATTGTTTAGCTGTAGCGTAGCAATAGCACTAATGTTTTGTAAATTAAAACTTAAACTTAAAGATTTTTATAAGGAAGACGCTACTGCAGAAATGTTGCTATTCAATAATTTGTTTGACATCCTCGATTCAAAGGTTCATGGCTATGGCTTCAAATGGGCTCTTAGTTGTGATAACTCAATTAATGTCTTAAGCCGTCTTAAAGAATGCAAAAAGTATACAGGGTACAATTGACACCGTAACGAAAATTTCTATGGTAGTTTAGATACATATTAGGCTTCAAAATTCCTTCTACGGTTTTTGTCGGAAATAAGCGGTTACTAATTTAGCAGTTTTTCAACCGGCAGTGTATTGCGAGCTAATCATACCGTACGCTGGGAGCCCGCCGAGCAGTAGGTACGGAATACCTACTATGCGGTGGATACATACGCAGCGCAGAAAATTTTACTTCTACGTACCTATGTAGTTTAAACCGAATTTCTTTATTGAACACAAAAAATACAGATTTATGCACTGGTTTAGAAAAAAATGGTTTTTTGTTGTAGGTACTTACGTAGTTAACAAACAATTACAACTACGTACTTACCTCAATCTCGATTGCTGATAACCCCAACCAACTCACTCACAGACTTAAACTAATGTAAGACGGAGCGTTTTTGAGTGAAGCCGATACATTATTGTGGGATTTTGTGTAGGTACGATCCGAACGCAATTCCGTAAAAGCACTAATTCTGCATTGCATAACTTAGCAGTAAGGTACCTACCTACCTTACTCACCAACAAACACTTCGTCCTTAATGTAGGACCAAAGAAAAAAATCTAGCGGGGTTACATCTGGCCCACGTGTTCGCGGTTTTTCATACATCTTCTAAAATCACTAAGTATCTAACACACTCATACATTTTTAAAAATAGCAAGAAAAAACGACTAATAACGACTAGCAACAATAAAATAACTAAACTTTAACAAGGAAATTATAATAATTCAACAAGTTTTCACTTTTTACGATAGGGCACAGAAACACATTTTTTAGACATGCGAATTACGCAAGCAGCAGAATTCAACTGATCACTGATCAGTGTTCATTTTCAAATGAAAACCTATACCTACCTACAATTCTTAAAAACTAAATCACAAAGATTACACATGCTTAGATGTGGCAACACAAATCCTTGATTTCTAAATTAATCTAATTTTATTCGTAGGTTTAAAAACCCGAGATGAGTACATCATTAGATTATTATTATTAATATTAGTTTAGTCGATTTTCTTGCGACTCTTTCAAAAAGAGGTTCTCATTCGACTTCATATTTCATTACTTTTATGTTTTTTTGTATTTATGTTTGTTATGCGGTTACTCGGCCGGCTTAAACGATGGTTTATTTCCAAGAGATCGTAATTCCAAGGTGGTCCCGTATAAATTTTATCATGATCTAACAAATGGATTTTGAGCTACGCTCAATTACATTTTTTTAAATGTGGATTATTAAGTACAATAACTCAAAACTATTAGTGGGATATTGATGAAATTTATGTGGGAAATTTAGGATTATTTGTAACTGTTAGCAACAATTAAATAACGAAGAAACACATAATGAAGACACCTTTGAATTTATTCTCTTTTTTTTAAATATACCGAAATTAAAATTATTCAAGTAACAAAATAGGTTTTAAGTTTAAGCATTTTTTAAAAAAAAACAAGATTCATTGTCAAGACAGAAGAAGTGAATTTGATTAAAGACAAAATAAATGAAGTAAAACACACCTTATTAAATTATCAATTATCTCCAATTAAGTTAATAAAATAAATTATCTTTTGTAATGTCGCATCTAAAGTATTTTATTATCTTTGTCCAGACGTCAGGCCGGGTCAGGCGGCAATGGCGGCAATCTTCAAATGGCGCATGCGCAGTACGAACTTATGCTGTCCCGCTCAGTCCACGTGCCGCCGTGTCAAGTGCAATAACCTTACCTTATAAGGCGTTTATGGTTTTCTTTGCAACAGCTGACGGAGAATTTAAGTTTGAATACGCTGTTTTAATGCCAAAAACACGGTGTATTTTAGGTTTGACCGTAAAATTAACAAATACTAGATAAGTAAAACTGATTAACTCGCCTTGTTACCCAGGATTTATGGGATTTTGCGTTATAATTCATAGCGCTATCGGAATGTATTATGTCGTAATACATAAAAATAATTCTTTCATCAAGAACATACCTTTTAATGAGATTTCTAAAGATCACATAGAACTGTTTTTTGCCAACATACGGTCACATGGTGGTAGTAACGATAATCCAACCCCTCGACTATTCGAGGCTATATACAAAAAGACACTGATACACACTGAGTAAATGGATGTCTCCACTGGAAATTGTATTCCTTTAGAACATTTTTCAATTCTAAACTGTTAATGGGAACTGAAAAGAATCAACTTACCAACTACGCCAGACGATAAGCAAGATTATGTTGTGAACAAATCTTAAAATAATGATGATTTAAATTGTGCCCTTGAAAGAATAACTTTATCTCGTTTCGCGGAAAGAGCAGAAGAATATATCGCAGGATACGTTTCTAGTTCAATAATGCAACAAATCAAATGCAAAACTTGTATCAGTGCTTTGATTTCGCTAAATTTAGACAGTAACAGTCTCATAAATTATAGAGACAAAGCTGGATTGTTAAAATTTGTCGTCGTGCCGAAATAACCATAAAAGCTTATATTGATACTCTACAAAACAACCAAAAAAATTAAGCCAACATTTTGGTTAATAAAACATTAAGCAGTTTTGTTGGTGAGGACAGAGAAATCTTGCGAAGACAAAATTAGTTGAATTTCAAGAACATTATAGAGAGACTAAAAAATTAAATATTTTTTTAAATAATCCTATAGAGAATGTAGATTTTACCAACTTTCTAGGAATAAAATTTGATAAATTTTATAATTATGTATTTATGTATGTGTTGTAATTATGTATATATTTATGTCTTGACACTTGCATTTATGTATGTGTCAAGACCAATAAGAGAAATATCAGGCTTAAAATCATTTGTTTTAGCGTATCATGGGTATGTTTCTTCCGTTTTGCAATATGGTATTCCTGTTTGCGGAAATTCTGTGAAGCTAATTAGAATCTGTAGATTTCAAAAGAAGTGTATAAGAGCGATATGCAGTATTAATCAGTTGCATTCTTGCAAGCCACTTTTAAAGTGCCTTAAAATGTTACCTTTACCTTGTTTATATATTTTGGCTGTATGTGTATTTGTAAAAAAAAATCATCATTTGATTCAAACAAATTCTGAAGTCCAAGGCTTATCACATTTTAGAAATAGTGGGAAACTCCATGTGCCCTACCAAAAGCTCAATATTTACAAAAATAATATATATTGCATATTCATTCGTATATGCAACCAGATTTCTAATAATCTTAAATCACCGGCATTAAAAAGATTTCGAAGAAAGGTGTTTGACTTGCTGTAAGAGAAAACATATTATAGTGTTAAAGATTTTCTTGCAGACAAGCATGGACAGTAAAATATTTGCATTAATAAAGAAGAAACAAATAAAACTACTACTACTAATGATGCTGAAAGTAAAGATGTCTCATGTTAGTTTTATTCCAACAAAGTTTGTATAATCTATAAAATATTTTGAGCGTGTTTTAATTTCATATACGAGTAAGTGTTTCTTTATGAGGTGCTTACATATAATTCTGAAATTGGTCGTACTGACCACTTTAATCACCAATTTCTCATCTTTCGTTAGGAATTTAAAATTCACATTTTATACAGCTACTTCTACATACATTTGTGTATCGTAAACGGTTACTCATTTTTTCGTCTTTGTAACGCTCAGTTACCAAATGGAAAACTTAAATTACATTTAACTATGAAATTGTTGGTAAAAGAGATAAACTTATTAGGCATTTTAAATGAAATGTCTGTTATTTCCTCGGTAATTTTATGATCAAATACAATACAATTTTACGTGTTTATTTACCAATCGTTCGCTGGAGCAAGTGATGAAAAGTGACGATTTATGATCTTTGATTTGTCAAAAATTCCCGCTGCTAAATGAAAGCCGCGCATTCAAAGGACATGTCCCGACTTGAACATCGGCAAATAAAATCAGCATCGATTAATGCAGATGCTCATGTTGAAAGCAATGCTGCTGCTGATATTCGCAACATTCCTAGTAACCATGGTTTATACTTTAATTAAATTAATATATAATATTAAAAAATATTCGACTTATTTTCCTCCCCTACAAAACGCCAATGATATATGTCAGAAATTTACATTCAAGTACAAATATTACTCTAAGGCTCACTTGCACGGAATTCATAGGATAACTATACAACTCCGAGGTTGTAAACTCGAAGTCAATTTGTCAACCTTTAACTCGAGATTTGTCTTGCACGAACAAAAATGATCTCTAGATATAGTAACCTACCATTTTTACTCTGTAAACTCAAATTCAATCATTCTTTTTACATCCAGCCAAATATGAAAGGGTGATTAACGTATTACATTTGTATTCTCATATCTTTTTCACAATAGGAATTTTGGTATTTATGTCTTTTTCTTTATGTCAGACTCAAAAGGACATGACGTGTTTAGTGGGTTATTGTTAAATAATTTTGACAGCATCCGTCAGAACTTACATTTTGTGAAAACAATTATTACATACACATAGTTATTTATTTCGTGTTTTGCATTACTTTTTAGTAATAAGATGGAAAAGAAGCCACTTCTCTAGCAATTTCACTAGTAGCGACAGTTTTATCCTTTGTGACGTTATTTTTATAGATAAACATGTTATTGAAAAATTAATGTTGTTGGAGGTGGACCCAAGACGACCTGATGACTCTCTGCTGGACAAAATAAAAGGTTTGGTTGGGCCAACTATCGACGGGCTTTATACGATTCACGATGGAGACAGCGGTCTAATGCAATATCAAAATGTGTCGCCCATTGAAATAGAAGAAGTTAATGGAATGGACAATATGCTCATTACGAAAAATTGCGTCAATTATTTTTCTTAGAAAAAAGTGAAATAAACAAATTTTAACTGAGATGTGTATATTTCTTATTTTAGAAAATATTTTTAAAAAACTAAAAATAAATTACTTAAATCAATCACAAAAAATGTTGTATTATTAGCACTTCACATACATGAAGTCCCCGGGTATTCGTAACACAGTTGTACTGCTTCTGGATCATACTCTCCAAGTAAAAGAGGATATTCAGGATCAATGGCTCTTTGTCATTTCTTAGACACGCCAAATTATGTAGAACGCAAGTAGCTATAATTTTAATTAGTTCATTTAATAGTAGTTTATGGTTACGCTACATTTTTGTTAAATTGATGTGATTTGCAGTTTACTTCAGAAGTAAACGAAATATAGATATTGCCGTCTCTTAGAACGTGTGATTATACAGGGTGTAATTGACACCGTAACGAAAACTTCTGTGGTAGTTTATATACATATCAGACTTTAAAATTCCGTTTACAGTTTTTGTCGGAAATAAGCGGTTGAATATTTAGCATTTTTCAGCCCGTAATGTATAACGTACAAATTGTAAGCATCAAGCCGCACGGCTGTCGCTGCGCGCGCCGCTCAGTAGGTAGGTACCTACTTAGACACTATGCGGTCGAATCATACGCAACGTAGAAAATTATACTCCTGCATTATCAAGTAGTCGTTCAATCTAAACCGAATCTTTTCATAGAGCACAAAAATACTTATTTAAACACAAGTTTAGAAATAATGGATTTTGATATGTAGGTAAGAAGTACCTAGATAAAAGATTTAAAACCACGCACATACCTGCCTCAATCTCGATTGCTTCGTAAAAGAAAAGGTTCGAAATAACCCTCACCAACTTGCACACAGATTCGTGCACGACGAAGCGTTTCTGAGTGGAGCCGAGACATTAACGACGGATCTTGTGCACATGCCAAACGCAATTCCGTAAAAGCACTATGAATCCTGGCACGCATATCTTCCGCAGTAGGGCACTCACCAACAAACACTAGGTCTTTGATGTAGCCCCAAAGAAAAAAATCCAGCGGGGTTAAATCTGGCGAACGTGCTGGCCAAGGTTGTGGGCCAAACCGACGTATACATCGTTCTCCAAACGACTCGTTAAGGCATTGCCGTACACTAAGAGACACATGTGGAGGAGCACCGTCATGTTGATACCAAGCATCCCGCAAATGCGCGAAAGGTATCTCTTCTAGCATTTCTTCTAAACTCCTTACCTTTCCATGTAAATGCGAAGAGCTCGCTGTGCATTGCCATGAGCTTCCCCGTAACACATTATCATTCGCCCGTACTCAGAAGCACTAAAATTCTGGTGGTTAACTGTATTGGACCTAGCTGGCATCTTCTAAAATCACTAAGCGTCTAACACACACATACACTATTAAAAATAGTTAAAGAAAAAAAATCGACTAACAATTAATAATAAAAAAATGAAACTAGAAAGTTATAATAATTCACAAAAACAAGATTTTACGTCAGGGCAGAGAAGCACTTTTTAGGACATGTAATTAACGCAAGCAGCGAAAGCGAACTGTTTAAACGATACCTAGGGTAAAGAAAATAAATTGGTGTAGGTACCTAATTCTTTGCGACTTCCGGTTAGAAAAAGTGTTGCCAATTAAAAAGTGTTCATTATTTGAAAAAAAAAATTGCTAAATCAAAAGCAAATCGATTTTTTGTTTTTTTTTAAAGAAAGAAGTATCTTATGCAGGATTTGACATGCACTCTTTTGTGTCTCACTGACGAGTGCTTTAGCCGTTTGAGCTACCGCGGATTAAAATCGTGTCAAATTAAGAAAATAAAAGTTTTAAGAATTAAAAATTTTATGATTTGTAGCGATTGCCTTGACAGCTATAAACATAGTTACAAAGTTTTATGCAGTACACCGTCACATATCGAATCCCGCAAACGCGAGCCTCCCTCCTAATCAACACAACAAGCAACAGCATACTCAACACCACACTACACCGTCGCCTCCGATCTCGAAGACGAAGAATTATTTTCCGCCCGGCGCTTAACGCTGAGGGACGAGCCGCAACCCCTCCAATCGATCTACCCAGTAACCAGAACCAAGTCAAGGTACGGTCTCTCAGGAGACAGCCCTTGTTGCTGGGTATATAGGGGGATGTTTCGGGCTGACTGACCATTCTGCTGACCCATAAAGTCCGGCGAAGTTGTAAAAACCGCGATGTTAGCAACAAATTAGCAATTTAGAAAAGTAGTACTATTAAAATCATTGTACATCATTGCGGCACCAATTTACATTTATTATTTACTTTCGATTTTCTTAAGAAGTTATTAGCTACCTATTTTACATTTTAGCATGTATCCGAGCTTGGCAAACAAAATCTCACAATTTAAAAAAAAGTTCAATTCAGAATTTGAACTTACCTACCTACATACTGTAGGTGCCTACCTACCTTTCGACTATCCTTGACAAATGCTCGAAATATTTGAGCTACTAAGGATTCAAATCATGTGGTTTTTAAATTTTTACTTTCCGTAATAATTACAAAATGTATCCTAAACGCAGAAAAGTGTTCAAACAAAATTTACATACAGTATTAATATGACAAATGTTTAAAAATATGGTTAACTGTTATTATCGTCAAAGTATCTTCACGTTACGAAGAGGTAGGCATAGGTACAACAAGAACATCCACGATTATCCAAAGGTTAGGTAGCACAATGTGATAGGTGTCAAGACTTTGCTATTGCTAACTGGGCATTTATCCAAACCTGGCCAACGTATTTTTTTTAAATAAAAAATCGTAAAACCTACTATGGTTTTTGGTTTAACCTTAAAACTATTAAGGTTTGAATTAGCCGACCCGGTTTCATATAGTCAACGCCAATATCGAATTACTAGACCAGAGAGGCGACAGTGTTATTGTCTTTACCATCATTAGATTAACTAACTTATTCACTTAAACTTACGTAAGTTAACATAGTGAATACTATTTTGTATAAGTCGTCACAAAGTTTTTTTTCCGTTATCAATGTTCGTTGTTGAGTTAGACCGTGGTAATGAAATCTTCGAAATATCACCAGATCATAATTATTTGGCTTACCTTCCAACATTGCTACATATTTTTACAATTAGTGTTCAGACTAAAATACTATCGTAGGTACTGCTTTACTTTGCATACGGAACTGGAGTTAAGAAAATACTTTCCTTTAAACTTTATTGACAAAATGTTACTGTCTCACTTGCTTAGAATTAATTTACTGTTTTTTGAACTGTTTCAAAGTATTTAAAACAAACAATTGGTTTACTTTTGATTGGATTACTAATAAATGAATTAAAATTTCAATAGAGATATTGGCAACACTGTGCTTGGTACGTAAAAACTAAATGACAAAGATTAAACAACGATGTACTTGTCTAGATGTGGCAACACACATTCCTGATTTCAAAACAACACGTTATTTTGTTTCTAGGCTTACAAACCCTAGGTGATTAACATCATTAGATTATAATTATTATTAGATCAGTTATTTCTTTTCCGACTTCAAAAAAGAGGTTTTCTATTAGATAGTTTGTTTTTTTTGTTTGTTACACAGTTACTCAACCAACAAGAAACCGATTTAAATGGTTATTTTTTAAAGATAGGTCGCAATTTCAAGGTACAAGTAAGATTTTGATAAAGTTTATGTGGGTGAATTTAGAATTCATTAGCTTCGGAAAAAGGATTATAAAATCGCTACTTCGTAATTGGAGTCGGTTTTTTTGTATTTTTACTACGCTTAAATTATTTTTAGGTAAAATAAGGAACCCCTCTTAGGATTTCCTCAAATCCTGAAATGCGATCATAATTAAGCACAGTAAAATTGCAAAAACCGACTCCACTATTTCATGGTACCGCTTACAATTTGATAATACTTTTATCGAAAGATAGCAAAAATGTATAGCCCCACATAAACTTTCTCAATATCCTTGTAGTTTTTGAGTTACACTTAACTATGTTATGTAATATTAATTGTTAGGCTAACATTCACACTATTGTGTCAGGTATAAGTAGTTGGGATAATAATCCGGGAGCAAGATTTTGCCATCAAGTCAAGGACACGATTGCAGTGACAGAGAAAACAATGCTCGCCTCTTAAGAACTGCTTAGTTGCCTATTCTTCAAAGGATTCCAAGATTTAACTTAGTTACAACATGCCTGGGGTCATTTGTAACTGTCATAGTTAAATCATAAGAAAACGAATATCGAAGTGTAAAGTTCTATACTTTTCTAACTATTCCGTAACTATAATTAATCTAGTAACAAAAATATAACTAAGTTTAAGCACTTCACAACAAACGAGTTTCATTACCAAGACAGAAGAAGTGAATTTGATTAAAGAAAAATTATTATTATTATTATAAATTAGTATTACACACTTTATTACTCATACGACATTAAATTAAAAAAATATTATTCAAATTAATACAATAAATTATTTTTTGGAATGTCGCATCTAGTCGATCACTATCAGTGTCGCGGCAGATCAAGCGGCGTTCGCGGCATCTTTCAAAGAGGCATGGGCGGCTCGAAGTGAGCTCGAGTGAGCGAGACAGCAGACGTTGTGACGCTCACTCCACGTGCCGTGTCAAGTGCAATAACCTTGCCTTATAAGGTGTTGACTATTTTCTTTGCCACAGCTGACGGAGAGTTAAAATTTAAATACGCTGTTTTAATACATTGCTGTTTTTAGTAAAAACTGACTATTTATGAGATTTTTTATAAAAATCATGTTGCATTAGATAATATGAATGAAATAGTAGTGAAATCAATAAAAAAAATTACAAGAAAAATTCAAAAATTCATGAAATTTCCGACACAAAATTCCAACTGCATATGCATGTCTATCATGTACAGAACCCATGGTTTCGATTTTCGGTGAGCTGTCAAAAACACGGTGTATATTAATACTAACTAGTGGTCCCCCATTGGTCGAAATTTGACCATAATCAATTTTATTATCTTGTTGATAAGAACGCCATCTTCATTTCTCAAGACCAACTACTTTGTTTCCAAACTTTTTGGTGCGCGAACTATGATCTTTCATCATTATAATATATTGAATATTGGTTTGTGTGTCAAATGCATGGTAGTGTTTGTAATGTTTTATTTATTGATTTAATGTAGTTTATAAGCATTATTATTGCAAAATATTAGCTTGCTGCACTTTCCCTACACATAAACTATAAGTGTGCCAAATTTTAAGCTCCTGCGTCCACGCAATTTTCGTATAAAGGAGTCCAAAGTTTTGGCATCACGTATTAATAAATAGATTTTAAATGAATTACGAAACAGAGATGTTGATTACACTTTTAGGCACCTACCCTAACCTATATAATATGTTGAATTAATATTAATATACATATCATCATAACAAGTACCGTAAATTGAAGTAGAGAGAATCGAGTACAAAAATAAAAGCGCGGAGATATCTGTTGGATAATAGTAAAGTTATAGTATTTGAAATGATGGATCGATTTTTTTAAATTATGTTGAGTTGTTTCTATCATCGACGCATAATGAGTGTTTTATTAACCTGTATGTGTGTGTGTGTGTGTGTTTGTGTGTGTGTGTGTGTATTTGTGTGTGTGTGTGTGTGTATTTGTGTGTGTGTGTGTGTGTGTGTGTGTGTGTGTGTGTGTTTGGTTGAGTCATAGATTTAGTATGTACAAGATCAACAAAGCGTGGGAGAGAGAAGTCCTTATCAGATACAAATTGCCTTAGAGGAACAGAGAGAGAGAGTCAGATACCTATGTGCCAATATTTACGCGAGTAAGAGCTTATAGTGTTCCTGTCATAGTGCATCGCTGTGAATTTTGTGAATTATTTTCAAAATCTTACTATTTAACTGGAATAAAATATAAAGGCAATTACGATGTCATGTTCTGTAAGCGCTTGTGATGTTACAAAACGTTACAATCCTAATAAATACACATTTCATAGGTAAATACAACTTTGACATAAGAATATTTAGAACTGCGTTTTGTTAGTTTTTTTGCTAGAAGAGAAGAGGATTTTCACAATATATTTATTTGCATTGTTTTATTTATAATAGTATTTTGTACCCTTAAAAGGCATAAGCAAAGATATTATGTAAAATAATAAATTGTTTGTTTACGCTAGGGCTTGACAACGCGGTGACGTCCTAAATATCGATGAATGTCAACCAAAGAGTATAAATACTCTTTAGCAAGAGATTTCAACATTGGTTGTTTAACCAACTTGTGTTTCGAAAAATACATTACTACTTAAGACTGAGATGCGCTTATACGTAATCTTTTTATCAATACTTGATACCTGATTCCCTGGATCACTCACATTTGGTCATTTTTAACCGAATTAAAAAAGAAGAGGATTTCAAATCGAAGGTATTTTTATGTGTGTTACCTCGTAGCTTTTTACTGCGTGATCCTATTAATTTATTTTTATTTGAAAACCATAATGCTGGCGAGAAGATTACCCGCAGTAACTAAATAGTTGAAATATGATTATAAAAACATTCGTTCCGGTGGGAAAGCTTGGGAAGCTAGACTTGCACATTACGCTAAACATTCAAGTCACAGGACAGCGATGCACCTATAGGATGTATAATGTCAATAATCTACGGTTGTCCATAACCACAAGGAGAGTCGTATGCTTGATTGCTCTCTCAAGCAAGGCTTGAAACCGGTACGAAAAGTACAGGTTCTGTACCGATATTTACCGGTTCCTGCCATTTCGATACATTGATAGCGGTTCGAAAGTGAGTACCGGTACTTCGTATAACGGTACCGACCCAATACCGATATCTAACAAGTACCGGTACTATTACCGATAAAAACCGGTATCAAATTAAGGTACCCTTTAAATACAAGTGCGACGTTGCCAATTTTCCTTTTTAGGTATTGATATTTTTTTAAATTCTCATTAATGAACAGAGATATCTTCGATTGAAGAAAAAATAATAAGTAACATATTTTCTAGTACCGGTATTATTTAAACAGAACCGTTACCAGAACCCTTAAATCAATAGTACCGGTATTAAGTCTGGTACCGGTACAAACAGTACAGGTAACGCCTTGGTATCGGTATTGCTTCAAGGTCATTAATACCGGTTCCTAAAACTACCGGAATTTCAAGCCCTGGTCTCAAGTCTCAAGTCATATAAAAAGTTGTACTTTCCTATTTGTGTGGCGGGATAATAATGCCACTTACATCATTTTAACGGCTACCTTACGCTCTAACCGGAACATGATAATGAATAACATTGCCGTTTCGGTCGACAAAGACAAAGATGTTGACCCTAAAAGACAGGCTTCGCGTACAAATCTACCATCTATTAGTCACTATGCTAGTGATACATAAAGCCAATGTTTCACGAATATAATGTCTTAATACTCATACAACATAAAATTTGATATTGTTTATATCATAATAGATGAGGGTAAAGAAAAGATGCTAATTTACTTATAGTTTGTTAATTTATCGATATCGGTAACGTACGTTACCTTTCTAACAACCCTTTCTTTAACTCATACATAAACAATTTACTCACACTCACGCATATTTTTTTAGTTTCGATTTTTAACTGACTTTGTTTATCTAGTACATACTAAATCTATGGGTTGAGTGTGTGTGTGTGTGTTTGTGTGTGTGTGCGTGTGTGTGTGTATGTGTGCGTGTGAGTGTGTGTGTGCGCGTGCGCGTGTGTGTGTGTGTGTTTGTGTCATCGTACCTGTCTGTGGCATCCATACCTTTTTATGCATTTTTGATTTCGATGCGATGATTTGTATGCTGATGTAATCGATCGATTCTAGTCTACGTTACATATATAATTTATGGGGGTTTATTGAAAATTTTAAGTTTTTTGATAATTGTATAAACAACTTACTTGCATTTCCGCAGGATGTCGTCTCTTGTCGACGGTATGATCACTTCCCTCCAACATGTGCGTTCCCCAGTGAAAATGTGCTTGTGACAAAATATGCTTCTCTAAAAAGGGTCCTCCTTCTAAATATGGCCGTTCTGTTTTCCATTCTGCTCCTAATAACACTATAACAGTTTAAAATAAATTACTTTTAAACTGTTAATTTGGAAGACCAGTTATAGCAAATTACCGCATCGCCCTTGGCACAGTCACTATCAGAAAGGGATATAAGTAGTATTAATAACAATATACTGATATTATTGAAGATAAAATGATAAACAAACAGGTATTTCTCATGATGATAATTGTCATCTGTAGGTACTATGGACGAGCAACAGAACATAAAATGTTGCATTATTTAGTAAGTAAACTTAAGGGAAAAGCCAGGTCTGTTATGATTGATATAACTCTTTTCCCCCAAAATTATAACCCCATCTTAAATACTTTAAAGATTAAATATGAAGATAGTGGATTATCGTGTTCTGGTCGCGGAGGAGGGCGATGGGAACGCTAGTTAAGCTTGTCACATTCTGCGTCATTTGAAGGATTATTTGCTACAACAGTTACACTGCTTAGCCGGAATTAGCAAAATAAAGGATTATTTTACATTTGTCATAATGGATTTCTGCAAAGTAACGCCTCATTCAATAAAATAGTAGATTAGTCGCAACTGCTTATTTGAATCAATTGCGTGAGTTAAAGGGTATATCCTCTTGTAATGAACAAAACTTTGAAAAGTTCTTAGATATATTTGCTAACTCCATACGTGCCCTTAAAAATCTAAAGGTCGTCGACCTTAGTGATTTCATGTTTGTGTATATGGAACTTAAAAAATTAGATTCAGATCTTACATAGCGTGGCAAAAAGCTGCCTAGGCAGCTTTGAGCTTTGAGGCTTTAGAAATTTTTATTCGCAATCAAATATAGGATTTGCAACGTGTATGTCCTAAGCCGCGTATTATTTTGAAAAAGAGTAGTAATTCAGAACGCTGCCCTGAAAGATCTTATGCGCGGGTGCATAAGCTTATGTACACTTATCTTAATACTAGCAAATTAGTTTGTTCTTTATGTGACGGCCGGCACGATCAGCTTTACAAATAAGGCGTCTTTTAAAGTTAACGCAGGAATGCTACAAGCATGTTCGCGCTAATAGTTTATACTTAAACTACCTTAGTGACAATGTAAAAGTAAGCACAGTTGCGTAACTTGTGGTAAAAAAAAAACACAGTTCTCTTCATTTCAACATCACTATGAGCCCTAAATGAAGATAGTAGTCCGCATAGTAATAGTTGCAGTTCTTCCAAAGCGAGTGCACAACCTGTGCAAGCTTCACTGCCCTCTAGCAGTAATTATTATAGCAGCAGCAGCAGCAGATTTGTTGTACCTTTTATTTAAGTTTAAATCTGATTGTAATTTGTATTTTTAATCCAGTTTATATTGTAAATATTATTATTGAAAAAAGACAAGTCCCTGGATTCCCTGGATCTTCACAGTGTGAGGGCACGATTCCGATCCGGTAGTAGTTTATAAAAATGTCGACGTGCACAAATGCCACTTGTATGGTTCAAGTGAATAAAGATTATTCTGATTCTGATATCTCGCCTTCGTTACAGTCGGCACATAATGTCGCCCTGTGCTCGTATGCGCAGCAACGCGCTGCCTTGATGGCGTTGCTAGCAATCACTCGAGTTGTATTATTTGATAACCATGGGAGAGAACATAGCGTTCGTGCCCTAATTGATAACGCCTCTAAAAGTAATTTTATTACCACGCGCTATTGCCAGCGTCTTGTTCTTAATTTTCAAAACGATTTCGGTGCCCCTAGTGTGAAAGGAGTCGGTGATTTAACCAAAACCGTTCAGGGTTTTGTAGATGTTAGGTTTCATACTCTTTTAATATTAGGTTTTTTAATATTAGTTTTGATGTAACCGCTATAGTTGCAGATAAGGTAACGGAAAAGTTACCAACAATATCAGTCGATACATCACTTTTATTTATTATAGGAATTTATCTTTGCCGGATGACACCTACGATACGTCAGGAGATATAGAAAATAAATATAGTAGAAAATGCTTGTCGTCACCGCATTGATATAAGTAGAGTTTTTGCGTTTCCAGATATCATTGTGGCATTGAGCTGATCAAATTTGTCTCCTCACAGCTGGGACACGTTTTTCGCAAATAGAGTGACAAGAATCCAGACAGCCAATCCAGTCTCTCGAAATCTTTTTCATGTCACTGGCTTACGTTTTGCTATAGAATTTAAAATTTTAGAACTAGATGAAACCATGTAGTAGTGCCTTTCAACGGTTGATAGCATTTTTAGACAACGGAATTACGCGTGGGCGGGTGTTTGCGTCAGTCAAATTTAGGAATAAATCAAATGAAAAGACATCTTATCATTCTACCACGCAAAGACGACATCCTTGACTTATTGATAGTTTACATCATAGAGTTAATAGTCACGCTGGCCCTAAATTGTAAATGTCGATGTTAAGACAAAAACATTGGATTCTATCCGCTCGCAATTTGATTCGCTAAAGAGTGTTGCACACCATATTTTAAGCTTTGACCGCGCTCTTTTGCTCCAGAAATGGCTGATCATCGCACTTGTCGTGTTGTAGAAACAGTCAAGCCATTTATTTATTTAGGTACTGCGGACCTTTTAAAGTGTCTATGTCGCATGGTCAAGGTATCCGCTCTGCAAAAGCTTATGTCTGTCTGTTTGTCTGTATACTACTACTACGCGAGCCGTACACATAGTTAGCTAGTGATTTAAGTACATCAAGATTTATGGCAGCATTAAAAAGATTTTTATCACGCCGTGGACCAATAAGTCATGATTATTCAGATAATGGCTCTAATTAGTCAGGTGCGCGACACTGAATTAACTGAATTGCAAATATTTTTACGCTCTAAAACATTTAGTTTTGTGTTTGCGGATATCCTAGCTAAAAACCGCATCGAGTGGCATCTTAACATTCTCGCTGCTAGTTATTTTGGTGAAAACTTGGAAGCTAGTTTAAAAAGCTTATAGTCGCATCTTTATTCCGTTATAGGCAAACAAATTCTTTCTTATGAAGAACTTAATACAGTTCTCACTCAAATCGAGGCTGTTGTGAACACTCAACCGCTCTGTAGAACTATATCAAATGATCCATCTCAGGTGTTAGTGTTAACTCCAGCTCACTTTCTTAATATAACGCCGCTTAAATATTTACCCACTAGAAACATTTAAACACTAGAAACAGGCTGCATTTGCTTTCCCGACATGATCTGTTAGATAAATTAGTTCATAATTTTGGAAACGTTGGAGAGCCGATTATCTGCACACGCTGCGGTCACGTCAAAAATGGAATGCACCTTCAAACCGATTAAGGTAGGCACGGTTGTCATTATTATGACCGATAATGCACCGACTCTCTATTGGACTTTAGTACTTGTAGAAGATGTATATCCATGGTGTAGTTTGAGTAGGACGGGTTAAGATCGCGTCAGGTTCTTATCTAAGCCCGGTCATACGACTCTGTTTTCTACCAAGTCAATAGATCTACGCTCTAAATATTAGTTTACTCAAGTTTATTGTCACAATTAGTTTTGCCTAGTATATAATAGAATATTAATCGCGTAAATTATCTTTGATCGCTTATTTTATTTAGCTTAGATAGAGTTTGTATCTACTTACTCTGAGCCAGACGGCTCAAGCGGTGGGGAAATGGTTGCGCCGATTTGAATCTGCCGCTATTGTAAGTGACAATAATTGTCATATCCTAATTCCCACCCCTAGTTTTTCTACTTAAACAACTTGCTGTATGGGCGCTAGTGTCGTGTCCGGGCTAGGAAAAAGGGAGCCTTGTGAGCAAGTTCTCCGACGCAGGAAGCAGCGCCACACGACATTGCAATAAATTGCATCGCCGCATCGCATCGCCAGCAATCGCCAATAGACTCTTTATATCGCAAATCCCGCCGCAAGTGAATAGAAGACTGTGTAGTGGTGTAATAGTTTGGACACAGGAGATTACAAAGGTCAGTTATTAATCCTTGCCTATACCTACCCTTCTGTCACTCGCAGTCTTAGTATTTTTTCCCCGCTTAAAATACAGCCCACTATAGCTCTTAGGCACTCAGTTCGACCCACCGCACCACCACCTATTAATATTATTGCATTTATAATAGAAGTTTGTATGTTTGTTTGTTTGTTAATCCTTGACGCAAAAGCTGCTTAACTGATTTTCATGAAATTTGGTACACACGTAGAAAAGAAGTTGGATTAACATATATGATAGTTTTTGTTTCGAAAAATGATCCTATGGGATCATTAACCACGTAGGCAACGCTACGGGCAACAGCTAGTAATGTATAATAACAAACATGACTTAACTCACAGGTGTATCCAGTGTTTGTCAATTTGATTTTGTGAGGGTAGACATCGAAGTTATACCACTTTAATTCTGGACACCAATATTTTATTGAACTTGTGATTGACACATCTATTGGAGACGGCAGATTTCCTTCAAATTCACTCCAATAGTGGATCCACTCTCGTGTGCCATAAGGTGGTACCTCATTTTTTTCTTCCTTAGGCTGCTCTTCGGGTTCATCTAAAGCATTGTATTTAACAGTTCAGGAAAAATGAAGTCATGTAAATTTTCCCCTAGTAAAGAATGCTCCTAGATATAATCACCCAAAAGCATTTTTCGTATAAAAATACATACATAAATACATATCTTCACGTCAAATCCCTTACGGATTAGGCAGAGAGTATCGAGTGCCAGACCTCACGATCCTGACAAACCTGTCCTGCTTCCTTCACATACCCTTTTTTATACAAACACGCTGGTTTCGGAGACTTTTGACACCACCCTCGGATAATATCCAATTGATCTGATCGTGAAATGTCAGCCTTGGTCTCCCCGGGTACCTACATCCATCCACATTCATTTGCATTGCATATCTGCTTTGTCAATCTTTCATCTGTCATTCTTTCCACATGTCCGAAACAACGGAGCATGCCCTTTCGTATTTTAACACAAACACCTTCTTTTAATCCCACTCTTTCTCGGATCTCACTGTTACGAATGCGGTCAGCGAGCGTTACACCACATATTTTCCGCAGTGCTCTCATTTCGACCGCATTTATCACACTTTCATGTCTTTCTGACATACCCAACTCTCGCTTCCATACAATAACTTTGGGATAAGCACAGAATTATGCAAAGCGAGTCTAGCTTTTTGACTCAAAACCTCGCTTTGGAATAGCTTACCCAACGCTCCATTCACACTATTCCCTATACTCACTCTCCTCTCTACATCCGTGGTGTACCTTCCATCCCTGCTAAAAGTACAACCAAGATATACAATTTAATTCACTTGTTCCAGCACTACATCATCAACCAAAACTCTTACATTCGTTCTGGCTACGTCTCTTTCAAACACCATTATTTTGGTTTTCATCGTATTTAAATGTAAGCCCCCTTCTTTATTATCTCCTTTCATAACTGTGACCAGTATTTGCAGCTCAGATGGTGTAGATCCCAAAAGTACAGCATCATCTGCATAAAGCAGGCAGTTCACCACTTGGTCACCCATACGCAATCCTTATCAAACGCTTTTTCAAGATCCACAAAACCGCAGAAAACCTTTTGATCCACAGCCAGATGCTTGTCTACAATATTGCGGAGCGAAAACCCTTGATCCTTACATCCTCTTCTAGACCTGAAACCACCTTGAGCCTCACACAATGTTCCATCGGACATCCCTAGCATCCTCCTTTCAACTATTTTTCCATACACTTTTGATGCTAAACTGATCAAACTGATGGCCCTATAACTTGTACAGTCCATGCGTGAACCCTTGCCTTAATACAAGAAAGAAGATTTTGTATAGAAATAAGTGCACTAAATGCAAATTGGACTTTCCCTTAACGAGCTTCGGAGTACCAAGCACAGCTTATGTATACAATATTTTCGCAATAAATTAGCGAAGGTTATTTTGTCTTCAAAATACGGTTTTCAAAATGTCAAAAAAAAAGAAAAAAATGTACAGAATAGAATGTATTTAGTGTAGCTAAAAGGTGTGGATTCGAATAACGCCACAGATGATATAAATAAATTGTGCGCGCCGGTCATTGAGAAAAACCAAAATTAAAACACATTTTTTTACTTTCTATTTTGACAATTCATGTTAAATTGTGAGAATATCTAAGCACTACTTCGAAAAATAGTTTGAGGCTATATATGTATATATCGCAGCCAAGTTGATAAAATAGCTGTTCCGCTGCACAGCTAGTCATTTCATTGAATAACGCTGTTCAACTAAACCCCAGCTTTGTGGTTGAATCATTATCTTACTTCAAACGTTCAACAAAGCAGCTAACCAAAAATTTATTTGACTTTACGATCTATTTATTAAAAATATTATAACGTTTTTTTAAAAAAAGTTTAGTTTCAGTGCCTTATTTAACATTTTTACGTCACAAAATATAGAGAGATACAGAAGACAATCTTAATACAAAGTGCGTTCTAACGACGCACACAAATATAGCTCTTATGTGCACGACATTTTGAACTAGCGTAGACCACTTCCTGTGCGAACATATAAATAACAAATATACAGATAACACGACTGCCGAGTGACTTGACTGACTTCTGCACCTGACTACAGACAGACTGACTAGTGAATTACTTTCAATATTTAAGGACGTAATAGTTGGCGATTACTTAAGTTGAGAAAACCTAACATTAAAAATAAATATTAAATTACTTCTTAGTAAACAGTTCACCGAGTGTCCTGCGCAATACAGCGTGGACGCACGTGTCGCGCAGCGCGCTAACAACCCAGAGTACATAGGTACACTGTGCTTACTATGTTGACTACTTGCGTTAATGCTAATTTTAATCCGTTTTTCCTTCATAAACAGCATGGACTGCTTAGAGGGTAGTCGACATTTTATTTAATTTTAGAGAAATTTTGACCAAAAATTAAGCCCCTAATTTTAGTATAACATTTAACGAGAATCGAGTACTGAGTATTCACCAAAAATATTGAACGTATCTCACCAGTCATCCTGTATACTTTGTGTTTAGGTACTCTGACCAAACTTCGATCCACAGTAATATTAGCTGGTATAATACTACTAACTTGACTAGTTTACACAAAAAACAGATCTTTCACCAGCAAAATAACTTTGTAAAGTAGGTATGAACGATATAATGAATATTTGCTGTTTTAAAAATGTTCGGTAGCTCAAAAACCGATGCCTACATCTCGTTCGAATTAGTTTTCAAAGCATTCGAAGCACTTTTTTTTTCAAAATTTTCCTTTTTTAAGGAGGTTTTGTTAACTTCGTTAGTTATTCGTATTATCTACTCAATGGAATCGTAGAAAGTGTCTTTCACCTACTTCGGAAGATCGGATTGAATTGAAACTTCACCAATATCAAGGACCGCACACCGAAAAAACAGATTATTAAGATCAGAATCTTCAAACCAAACCCAAAGTATCCTTTTTTAGAGCAATTGGGGGTGTATCCTTGAGGGCTCAAAAGGCGCAAAGGTCCTATTGACAAAAAGTTTTCTCAACCACGTCTTCATTCTGTTTCAGCAAAAAAAAACATTAAAACCGGAAATCGAACAGCTTCCTGAAGACTAGCAATACCTTCGGATCCGATCAATTTAGACTTTGATCTTTGCAAAAATTCCTAGAAAGCTGAAAATTTTCATATATGTTAGGGACACTATTGTAATGAAATTGTGAAAAATCCCCATTGATCCCATTTCTGCAAAAAATATTTATTCCAAGTCAAAGGTTGCAAAAAAGCTTTTTTTTTTCTGTGAAACGGTTAGTTTTATGATAAAACATGTCAGACAAAAATTGTAGATCACGCAACTATCTATAAAAAATGTCCTTATTCTTTTTTTCATAACATTAATCATTTTTTAGAAAACACAATTACAAATTTTACAATTAACAATTACAACAATGATAATTATTTCTTTTTCTTTCCCTCCATCTTCATTGTTGTTGTTGTTGTTGTTGTTGTTGTTGTTGTTGTTGTTGTTGTTATTGTTGTTGCAAAAAATATAATTAAGGAGGTTTTCTGGTGCAGGTGGAAGAAGTGTCATTTGGTTCCAATACATTTTTAGCACCATATTTTCAGAATTATCGGTCAATATTAATGTATTAGTTGTGCAGGCTTATAGTGATAAGACAAGCCCGTTAATATTTTAGTCAGCTAAGTCATGCTTAGTAAGTATGGAGAATACAGAGTAATTGTTTTTTTTCAAACTTGGTTAGTGTTTTGAAAAAAAATGGTGAGGACAATGTTTGTAAATAATTGCATGATCTACAATTTTTGTTTGGTATATTTTATAGTAAAACTAACCGTTTTGCTGAAAAAATGAAATAACACATTTTTGAAACATCTGACCTTGAATTAAAAAATTTGCAGATCTGGGATCATTAGGGACTTTTCACAATTTAATAGTAATGGTGTCCCTAACATCTATTTAAATTTTCAGCTTTCTGAGAATTAATGTAAGGATACCCCTATTTTTGGGCCCAACTATTTTTTTAGGCTTTTAAATTGACCGGACTATTCTGACAGAAAATATTTGTCAAATTTGAATTTTTTTCCCTTTGTGGTATCTTGTGGTATATTTGGATAGATAAGCGAAAAGCCAGTCGTTTTTGTTATGTACTTGTATATAATTTCTGGGTGCGACTTTTATTTTCCAAGATATAGCTAGGCGTTCCAAGTTTTTGTTGTTGTTTTTCATTTGGCTCTCACTCGAAAACTGTGTAGAGGAGCGCAAAGATTCTAATGACAAAAAGTGTTCCAACCACGTGTCCTGTCCAATTCATAAATAAAACCATTTAAACAGGCAAAGTAATAAAGTAAAAAAGAACCTCCCATTTTGCTCAGCTTCTTGAAGACTAAGAATGCCTTCTAATACAGAAAAAAAATAATACATTTGAAATTCCTCTCAGCTATACGGCCCCCTCTACGGCCTGGCCTTTTAATACTATATTTGGATAGATGAACAGATAAGCAAAAAGAGAGTCGTTTTGTTATATGCTATATCTGCGTGCGATTTTTATTATCTGAGATATTATAAGCGGTCCAAGTTTTTGTTGCTATTTTTTATCTGGCTCTAACTCGAAAACTGTGCGGAGGAGTGTAATGGTTTTTATAATAAAAAAAAGTGTTCACGACAAAGCCTTCCGTCTGTTTCAGTAAAAAAAACTATTTAAACGGAAAATCTAAGAAAAAAGTTGAGAGGTGTCAAGGGACACCCAGATGGAACGAAGTTCTCTCCCCCCCTCTCTCTCTCCCAATCTCTATCAATCTCTAGTAATCTCTATCTCTCTTATAGAGACAGACAGACAGAGAAACATGAAATAAAAAAAGAAAAGAAAAATAGAAAAAATGTAATAAATTAAAAAACTAAAAAATAAACAAAAATGATTATAAAAAAAATAGAAAATGAAAAATAAAAACAAATAAAAAAAATTGTCCGACCCGGGATTCGAACCCGGGACCTCATGCAGTCAAGTCCAACTACTGAACCGCTAGACCACATAGCAAAAAGTGTCGTGACAACTTTTTTATAAGAATTTTTTCCGTCTAGCCCCCATTCACAACGCGCAATAAGGAACTTTGTTCCAAAAACTTTAAAAAGTGGTCTATCTTTTCCGCCATAGAGCCCTTAAGGAAACACCCCAACTTTAGAGCTTCCATCTCAGGCTCTGCGTAAATGTTTAATAGAAAGAAAGAAAGAAGAAAGGAAAGAAAGTCGTGTTAGTTATAATATTTATAACTCAAGAACGGTTATTTATAAAACAGAAACTTTTTTTACCTACCCTTATCTTCTGGCGCTAGGATGAAGGGCATTTCAAAAAATCTAAAATGTTTATCCCTTTTTTGGATAAAATTCGGCAATACCTTCTCTGAAATATGGATGAAACAGCTTGAACCACGTTTACTTTTACGTGACAAAAAAAAGGTTTGAATACCGCAATTGATAAATGTTTTAATATACACAATTAATTTTGAAAATTACGTTCATTTTAAAATATCTGACGGCGCTTGTAAGCTGTAGCCCTGGCAACCAATGGAATTCCTTTATGGCCAGTTACTGTACTCTTTGCAATGGGAGTACAGTCAAAATAATGTCATAATCGTATGAACAGTAGCGACTCTATCGTCAGATAACGGAGTCAAAATGACACTGACTGTCGCCTACAGATTGTGACGTCGACTATCAAAGACACCAGTGACGATCATAGTATATAATCTGTAGTGATGATTGCTGTCAATTTTTAATATCATGTCACACACATCCAGGTGATGTCGATATTATTACTTACCAATAGACTATTTCATTCATTTCTATGGGACCCGAGAGATGGAGAAGGAAGAAGAGAGGACTCATAGAAAATAAAAAGATGTTGCTGAATTCGGAAATAATTTCAAAAAGTACACATTCTGCAATTTACGAAACAGAGCCAGTGTCAAGTTTATATTCGCTACTGTCGCTGTAAATTATTCGTATAAAACTTTGAAAACACTTTTTAGACCAAAAGTGTCGTAGATTTCGACACGTAACTTACCGAACGTTATCTATACAAAATAATAGAAAAAAAGTGAAAAAATCACAGACTGATGAATAAATAAATAATATTATCCCTGGAAGAATTACACAAACTGGTCTAACCCCACAATATCATGTTAGCTGGTAATACTAATACCAGAGATGTTAAATAATAATAATCTCTGCTAATACACAGTAGTTTTAATAAAGACTAAATTTAATAAACGCCCACACTTATAAAACTAGCCCGATGTTCAAAACACAAATACATATCTTTTACATCACCAATGATCTTCTTGAAAATTAAATAACCTTAAGTTTAAATATCATAATAATAACAGGTGTAAATATTTAAAGATGGAGGCAGGTTGATAAGGGCAATTTCCGTGCGGAAAATCGTCCTTATCAACTCAAAACTCATACTCTCAAAAAAATAGGTCACCGAATGTCTACACAGGCATTAATTATTAGTTTAAAATCGATGATATTTAAATCCATGTTTTTTTTCTATAACATTTAAACCAAAAACGTCATGTTATGATTCAGAAATTATTACCAAATTTATATAATTAAATTGATAGATTTAGTCTGTTTGTTGTTTTCTTAACATAGATTTTTTTCATGAAGGCGGTAAGTGAGTTTTCGTTTAATTAGATTAATCTAAAAACATTAAGAAACGAAAGAAAAACATGTAAACGGAAACATGCAAAATACTTTCTTGATTGGCAGTAATTTCTAAAACTATACTATTTATTAAAAAATACATATATCATAAAAAAGACAAATCGTCACATGTACAAATGTATTCAATAATAATCCGAAATCACAAGTACATAATAAAATAAAATAATAAAAATAATCCAAGTTGCACAATGTTTGTGGGAACCAAGAGGTGGCGCTGTAAGATATTTTGGTCCCACAGAATTTGTATAATTTATTATCGAAGTACTATTACATAAATGTAACATTTCTGAAAATTGTTAAATTTTCGGAAATGTCACATTTGACTTTGTTTTATATAATTTGGTTTTAAATGCAAACAATATTGTATGCTATGACATAATACTAATAGACGCGTTATGCTCTCACAAAGGGGCACTTTAAAGTTGCAAATGTGGTATATAGTTATATAGATTTCTTTATATATACCTGAATGTAAGCAGGACTAAAAAGGACAGAAAATATAAATAAGTATGGCATACGGCCACGCCGTACTGTTGTTAGAAAGGGATAAATACTGATTTGTTATACGTCTTCAACAACATTACAACAAAGAGATGTAGGTATGGAAAATGGTAATGAATTCACCTGAGAAAACCAGTGATTGGCGTAACCGGTGAAAAACGGTTTTTTTTTTGTAAATAGGTATTCGAGTATTTCGGACTTTATGATCAATTTAATATAGCAGATTGATTTCTTCGTCATTCATGAACTGATTTTAATAGGACTTGCTGCCGAGGTGGTCCCATTAATACCAAGTCTAGATCTGATGATGGGATTCCAGGCAAACCAAAGAAAATACTTTAATTTTGTGTACTTACACAGTTATTGACAGTTTTTGGTGTGCTTAAATGTTATAATGGTGTAATAAAAGTGGATTTTCTGTAAAATTTCGTTACATAGCTTCAGCGCGTTAGCAACACTCATGCTCATTATTTGAGTCGCTAACTTTACTTTCAAATCTCATTTCGAAAATGTATGTGACGAGGGGTAATTTTATTTGCAAAATTAAGGCCTGTATTTTTTTGCAACTTTACTGAATTAATTAACAGTTGCCAACGAATTTCTCTGTTACTTTTATCAAAAATTAATCTTTTTGCTTCAAATGAGTTACGAACTAATTTTATCATATGACAAACGTCAAGCATTATTGCTACCTTTGCGCCACATTCCGGGTGTTTAAAGTTGTTATTAAGCATTCTGGTTCTTTTAGATGAGACCCTAATAATTCAGCTGCATTTAAATTGGCCGCGCATCCATCAAAAGTGATAGCGACTATATCAACACCCACTTTGTAGCAATTCGATAAACATATTTTTAATAAATTTGGTCGTGTTTCAGCAGACAATCCGTTTACAAGGAAATAAGCAACAGGAATTTTCCAGCTCTCATTCATGCATACTAAAATAAATACGTATGCTTGAGTTGCAATGTCGCATCATTTTTCTAACCCAGCATCAAAATCCACAATGCCTGCGGAGTGTTTTCCTGTCCATGTTGTTTGATGTCGAAGAGCCATCCCATCAGCAACGAATGTACATAATATTCTCTGACCACTGTTTTTATATTTTTTTTCTAAAATATTTAAAGCCTGTTTATTAAATACAGGACCTCCAGAACTGTTTTCATACCACTTGCCAATCACACGTGGATGTGGCAAACATCCCATAAAAATCTGCCTTACATATTTATATGCAGCAACAGAATAATAATGCAGAGTTACTGCAAATTTTCTTAGAGCCGGCGTATATTTTTGGCGATAAGTACTTGATTTACTTATTCTAATCAACCTATTTTTAAATTCTATAGCTTCAGCTTTAGTTTTATTTCGTTTAATTGATGAACATTAAGCATATTTTTATTTTCTAGTTTTAACAAAATTGTTTTTAAGCTTTTACATTTTTCTGTCAGCGTCTTACATTTACGTGCCAAATTATAACTTTTAATCTGAAGTTTTCGCTTGTGATTTAAACATTTTCTTAATTTAGTCTTTAGAAATATTTTTCATGGTGTGTCGAATATCGATTCTTCGTCAGACAGAGTAATTTTTTCCAAACTTGTTGGTGAAGAACAAATGTTGCGTTCTTCTAGCTAAAATAAAAAAAAAAAAAAACATACAGAACCAATCTAACTCATTCAAAACAGTTTATTAAAGTACAATGAATAACATTCTAGCTAAAATTAAAAAAAACATACAGAACTAATCTAACTCATTCAAAACAGTTTATTAAAGTAAAATGAATAACATAACAGATTTCCTAAATATTTTAAAAAAATGTCTTCACGCCCATATCCCCGAAGAGGTCAGCAGAGGCACAACCAGGGCACCCACGACTAGCCGAAGACACTAAGTCTCACAATGTGATAGGTGGCAAGCCTATCGCCAACCGGGCACAAATCCATCCCGAACAACATTTTTTTTAATTAGAAAATTGGAAAAATCCAATTTTCTTTTTGTTGCCTGACCCAGGAATCGAACCCGGGACCTCATGCAGTCAAATCCAACAACTGAACCGCTAGACCGCAAATAGTTTTTCATGTAAAACATAGAATGAATTACAAAATTTGATTCTATAAAGAAACAACTTTGATGCTACGAAATATTATTTGCAATTAACTTCAACGAATTAAAAAAATGCACACAAACTTAACAACAAATTTAAAATAAGAACTTTACCTTTATTATGGGAAGAGCTGTTTTTTTAATCTTCTAATGTTTTTTTCCTTATGTAAATGTCACTACTAAGAAAGTGTTGCGAGCAAATAGTGGAATACTTTGATGGCATCCAAGATTCTTCTCGTCTTTGGGTTCGTATAACCTTAACTCATTTTGCTTGCATTATTCCATCTTTGGGTAGTCTAAAATGCAATAGGAAACATATGAAAAATACGTTCATAACGGTTTTAATTTTTACATACATACATACATACGTACATACATACATATCTTCTCGCCAAGTCCCTTACGGGGTAGGCTCTCTGCCTACCTCGTAAGTATCGAGTGCCAGACCTCACGATCCTGACAAACCTGTCTTGCTTCCTTCACATTCATAACCCTTTTCATACAAACACGCCAGTTTCGGAGACTCTTGACACCACCCTCGGATAATATCCGATTGATCTGATCGTGAAATATCAGCCTTGGTCTCCCCGGGTACCTAGATCCATCCACATTCGCATTGTATATCTGCTTTGTCAATCTTTCATTTGTCATTCTTTCCACATGACCGAACCAGCAGAGCATGCCCTTTCGCATTTTAACACCAACACTCTAAGGCTTTCGACTGTGTTAATCATGATACTTTGATCAGAAAATTACGCTATTACGGAATTATGAACAAAGCTCTTGATGTCATGATCTCATACTTGAACAATAGAGTTCACAGGGTTAATATAAATGGTAAAACTTCTTCGGGTTCTGCGGTTACGATTGGCGTACCACAGGGCTCTATTCTTGGTCCATTTCTGTTTCTTGTATTTAAAAATGACTTACCTTATTACATTAGGGATACCCACGATATTGTTTTGTTTGCGGATGACACTTTACTTATATTTAAAGTGAAAAGGCAATTAGGTAAGTAAGACGAAGTGAACAATGCGATATCCAAAGTTGTATATTGGTTCATAGTTAACAATCTTCTTTTAAATGGTAATAAGACAAAATGTATTAGATTTTCAATGCCCAATGTTAGGATAGTAGATTCCAATGTACAACTAAATGGATCTAAACTGGATCTGGTTGAATCCACCGTCTTTTTGATAAAAAACTAAAAAACTATTTACTGCTAACATTTTTTCAGTCAGCCAACAAATCAACTACATTTGCGAAAAAAATATTAAGGGGCCATGTATGCTAAAATACGTCAGCAATATACTGTTTTTTTTCATACAAAGCAATTATGGAACTTGGCGACAAAAATACACAAGATTAACATTAATATGCTTTATAAGACTAGTGTTTCTAAAACACGATTCATTTCACTTTGCTCCATAGAAAAAAATCAAAAAGTTAATCCTTTTTTGAAAGCAAAATCCATCTGTCTACTTCAATTATGAAAATATCGACACCAGATTTAACATAAACATAGATAGGTTTAGGTTTAAAGAACTTTATTTCTCATAAGAATTTTACATTCACTTAAAATGAGATACAATGACGTTTTTATACACTTGCAAGAAAACAATTTTAACATCCGGGCCGTTGGATAAAGAAGATTGTCTTATTTACTATAGTGAGGATATAATATGATTTTTTAGTTTAGCCTTAAATGTTTTTATATTGTCACATAGTTTGATTTCATCTGGTAGTTTGTTGAACAGTTGTACTCCCTCAAACAGAATTGTCTTTCTACCATAAGTAGTTCTTACATTATCAATGTGAAGTTTATATTTATTTCTTAGGTTCGAAATATGCGATCTCTCACAAATTTTTATTTCCGATTGTATGGAACCTGATTGAATTTTTTTGATTAGAATGCATGTATTGTATGTGTAAAGTTGTACTATATTCATTATTTTTGTGTTCTTATAAAGTTGCGTCGTCGGAGTAAAATAGATAAGTATTATATCTAAAAGATAACTGTTTCAGTTTTTATATTCTTTTTCAAATTACTTTTATAATATCAAAAATAGTGATTTGGCGCTTAAGACATTTACTTTAGAGCACAATATTTCATAGTAATCATAGAACGGGGGAGTGCGCTGATTGGCTCTTCTAGCTGACTAAGTATGGGGCCTTAACTAAAAGCTAAAAATTTGAAACTATTAATTTACATAAAATGTTACGAATTCAATACATATCGCCGATTTTTTTGATATTCCTGCTATTTTTACTAACATTCAATATTGTTTGCATTTATAATCAATTAAACATGAAACAAAGTGGCAATTAATGTTAGTCCGGTATCCATTTGGATGCGGAACTTAATGCGTGTCAGCACCTAAAAATGTACAAAGTATATAAAAAAAAGTGGAACTGTCGCTTTCAAAACGACGTTCTCTCCGTGTTGGTCCGGGCTCCTTTGCAGAATAGACCATATGTCTTCCTCCCAAACAGCTCTTAAAAGGCGAGCATATGCGTACCGTCACTAGCACCGTGATGTCTGACTAGGTGGCAGAGTTTCGTAGCGACTTGGTCAGATTAGTACTTCGACTTAACCTATACCTACCACCACAACGTCAGTGCTTTCGGTTGATGTGTTCCGGTTCGGAGAGTTAACTTACTTTTGCACGAGGCCTCCAGCTTCAGGTTGGCAACTCACCAGTACCACCTTCCTTTCAGAAATCAGGAAATCCGTCTGCTTGTTTGCTTTCCAAAATTTACTAGTATAAACATACATACTAGGTGGTAGAATTTAACAGCGACTCGCCCCGATGGGTACCTCTGTCTTACCAATTCCTGTCGCCATAGCGTCAGTGATTACCGTTGACGTGTTCCGTTTTGGAGGATAAGGAAGTCAATAAACTTACTTTTGGTCGAGGCCTAATATCCCAGCCTCAGTTTGACTATGCACCACTACCAACTTTGATGATACTTGGCGGCGTGATCTTATTTACATACATACATACATATCTTCACGCCAAGTCCCTTACGGGGTAGGCAGAGAGTATCGAGTGCCAGACCTCACGATCCTGACAAACCTGTCTTGCTTCCTTCACATTCATAACCCTTTTCATACAAACACGCCGGTTTCCGAGACTCTTGACACCATCCTCGGATAATATCCGATTGATCTGATCGTGAAATGTCAGCCTTGGTCTCCCCGGGTATCTACATCCATCCACATTCGCATTGTATATCTGCTTTGTCAATCTTTCATCTGTCATTCTTTCCACATGACCGAACAACCAGGATGCCCTTTCGCATTTTAACACCAACACTTTCTTTCAATCCCTTTCTTTCTCGGATGTCACTGTTAATAATGTGGTCAGCGAGCGTTACACCACAGATTTTCCGTAGTGCTCTCATTTCGACCGCATTTATCCTACTTTCATGCTCTTTTTGACACACCCAACTCTCGCTTCCATACAATAACATTGGAATAAGTACGGAATTATGCAAAGCGAGTCTAGCTTTTTGACTTAAAACCTCGCTTTGAAATAGCTTACCCAACGCTCCATTCACACGTCTATTCCCTGCACTCACTCACCTCTCTACATCCGCGATGTACCTTCCATCCCTGCTAAAAGCACAACCAAGATACCTATACAATTTCATTCACTTGTTCCAGCACTACATCATCAACCAAAACTCTTACATCCGTTCTGGCTGCTTCTCTTTCAAACACCATTATTTTGATCTTATCTTACCATCAGAAAATCTTGTCTTGCCTGTTTGCGTTCCACTGTCGTAAAAAAACTAACATGCAAAATATAGTTTCTATACTTCTTGTCGTCGGTGCTTGGTGGTTTACATGCAAATCATTTCATGATCAAATCGTATTTATGACTCTTAGCTTTTCACCAGTCTTTTGTCGCATTATAAGTTATCTTGTTTAAGAAACATACCGACATTTTTTAGTACTTGCACCTGGTCTCTGTATTACCTCAAATTATTTTGACAATAGGATAGCTATTATGATAAATTTTAGCACATTGGTTAGACAATAATGTGTAGATGTTTTTAAGATGTTCTGCCATCCAAGTACATTGGTTATTTTTTGAAGAAATTTACACTTTATTCCTAACAGCATTGTAAAAATCATAAAAATGTAGAGCTTTTTATTTCTTATTTCAAATCCATTAACGTTTTCAATTATTTTACTGTGGTTTATTATTTCTTTTGTACATTTGGAATAGAGGATCCCACTTTGAAAATGAGCTGTAAATCAATGTAAGGCAACGCTAGATCTAGTGTTCTAATTGATTTACAGCTATAAAATGTTTGCACTGATTAAAATGAAAATTTCAAATTCAAGGTTAATTTCCTGTTAATGTTTATTAATCTTTATTAAAATTATTATGTAACTTTTTGTGTAAATGTTGTATCTTGTTGGATAGCAAATAATGTGTAGATGTTTTTAAAATGTTCTGCCGTCCAAGTAGATTGGTGATTTTTTGAAAAAAAATACACTTTATTCCAAACAACATTGTAAAAATCATAAAAAATGTAGAGTTTTGTATCTCTTATTTCAAAACTATGAATGTTTTTATTTATTTTATTGTGTTTTATAATGTACTAGAGTAAGTTGTAACTGGATAATAAATATTTATACTAAAATACGCCGTAGTTTTTTTAAATCTTGTTTTGAAAGTTGTATTACCCTATTTTTTTTTAAAAAAGGAAAAAAAATATAACTCTTGATTGGTTCACTTTTTCCCCGCATACTCATGGGTAATTAGTTAGCTAGTAACCTCATCTACCCCCTCTTAACGGGTAGGGACACATTTCCAATAAGCCTAATATAAAATCTTTATTAATGTTTAATTTTTTGTTTTGAAATCGGTTTTTTTAAAGTTGCTATTTTTATCAAGGCACCTTGGGTGCCTTGGTTGTACCTCTGCCTACCTCTTCGGGGATATGGGCGTGAAGATACTTTTTTTACTTTTGTTATTTTTATTTAATACTTTTTAGTTTATTGCTGATACGATTTAATTTAATAATATTATTAAATTATAGATTAATTAATTTGATAATATTATTAATAAATAGTATCAATACTAATATAAGTAAATATTGAGGCGGATAGATTTCCTAGAATTGTTGAAATACCGTCTGGAGAGGTTTTTAGAAATAAAATACACTGTTACACGTTCACTAGGGCGAGAGAGAGGCAAAGAAGGTCCACTGGGAGTCTTCTTATTCTTCGTGCTGTTCCCAGTAACTTGTGTGTAGGTTCGACCGCCAATGAATTCCCGAATCTCGGTTCCGGTATTTATACGACTTTGAAACCGAATTCTGGAAACCTTGCCCCCGGGACCATACTTTATTGGATATCTTTATTAAAATAGACAATTGTCATATATAAACATATTACAAACCTATTTTTAGATTAAGATCTATCTTTGCATACTTAGTTGTGCACCAGACCGCGCTCGGTTTCCACGTGGCGGCAAAATTTTTTTTTTTCGAAATGACTACTGTAATTGTGCACGTCTATTGACTTTAACAACGTCACCGGGCTAGTGGGCGAGCAGAGTGCTCAGCCAGAGATTTAATTTTGGGTGAGAGTTCCTTCGACTCGGAACCGAAAACGGCGGTTTGACAAGTAGGCTTGTACGATGTGCACTAGCCTATCCGGCACACCTATTTGGTATAGCTTGTATACCAAGCAGTTGTGCCAGACTTTGTCAAATGCCTTGGTGACGTCCAGGAATATGGCGCTTGTGTTCTCCTTGAGGCCACAGGTAGAATTTAAGCCAGACAGGATGTGCTCCGTTAGGCGGTGCACTTGATGGGTACACGAGTGGGCGGCTCTGAAACCGAATTTTTCGTTCGGTATCAGGCCCCTTTCCCAAACTACTGACTAAAGACGTGAGAGAATAATTCTCTCGTATATTTTGCCTAATGTGTTAATTAGGCTAATGGGTCTATAACTAGTGGGTGAATTGCGAGATTTGCCTGGCTTGTGGATGCCTATGACGGTGGCTTCTTTCCATTCGTCTGGAAAGGCGCAACCGGCTAGTAGAGCATTGAAGATGCTGACCAGCAGGCATATGAGGGGGGCGGGGAGGTATTTAATAACTTTATTAGTTATTTTATCTGGACCCGGGACTTTTTTGTTATGTAGACCTTTTATTAGATCAGTCACTTCTTCGGTGTCTGTCTGTTGTATGGGTTCTCCCTCTGGTGGCAGCGAGGCTCTACGTTGGACTTCCCTATCTACCATTTGGACATGTTCTGGGTCTGTAGGTTGATTAGACGGGCTACATTGAGCCTGAATGTTGTCGGCCAAACATTCGGCTTTTTCGGAGTCGTAAAATGCGAGAGTGCCGTCAGGTTTTATTAACGGGAGCATATCTACAATTTGGTCGTTTTTAATAGCTCTCGCCAACGGCCAGAAGGCCGTGTGCGAGGGCTCGATACTACCTAGTAGTATGTCCCACCCATCGTTCCGGTATTCGGCGAAACGCCCCTTTACTTCCCTTTGTAAAGTCCGGTACGATAGGCGGTTTTCGTCTGTTCTGTATGTCCTATAACGACGCATGGCGGCGTTTTTCCTACGTAACAGGTTTCTTAACTCGTCTGGGAGCTCCCATCTACCTTGGTAGGTATCCGGGATCTCCCTTGACGAGCTATCCACCACATCATGAATAAGAGTGTTTAGTGATTTTATGGCTGAATTTGCTGTCTCGACCGTGGATATATGATCAGGTATTTGGTCGAGACTTTCTGGGTTTATCGACTGGAAGTTTTCGTCTAGTTTTTTCCAGTCGATGATAGTTTTCATTTAAGTCGAGAGGACGCGGTTTTCTGGGCCTAGTTTATAAATTACTGGTCTAAGGTCGGAATCGAGCTCGTGTAGTACTGTTACTGAACGTAGCTGTAGGGCTAGGTTCCGTACCAGCGCTATGTCGAGTGTGCTCGGAGAATGACCAACTACCGGAGAGAATTTAGTGGGTTCCAGTGGAGCTAGAACCGCCATATTATGTCTGTCTGTCAGTCTGACTAGGTCCCGTCCTCTCACGTTAGTGACGTGCGGGTCCCATAATGAATGTCTAGCATTGTAGTCCCCGGCCAGGAACACCGAGTCACCCATACCTATGAGTGCCTCGATGTCCCCTAAACAGAGGTCTTTATTACCGCTGAGATAGATTGATGCTAGTATGACGGTAGGATGACCCGTCATACCCACCTGACACACTGACGCCTCTATATTGCTTAGGGTGGGGGGTCCAGGGGTGAGACGTGGAGGCACCTCTTATAGTATATAAGTGTGCCCCCAGTCTCGCCCCGGTTCTATCATTTCTAACTACATTATAGTTCGCAATCCTAGGGATGCTATTACTAGGTTTTAGGAATGTTTCCTATACTAGGAGAATATCTATTTGGTGATCTTTGACGAACTCTCGCACTTCATCGATTTGCCTACGTAAACCGGCCGCGTTGAAAGTTGCGACCGTTAGGGAATGGGCTTTTACTCTTTGGGACCTATCCATTACGGGTTTTTAAAGTTAGTTGCCTTATGGTGTTCATAAGGCTGGAGTGTTGGATGATCACGTTGATCATCTCTGTTTGGGTTGAGGTGCGGAGTTTGTGAGCAAACTCCACGACCTCCTCCGGGTCTATAGCAAAAGCCACCTCCGTGACCAGTGCTAAGTCGGCATTATAATTGGCTGATTGGGACTGTGGTACCCTACGCGGTTCTGGTCGGGGTACCGTGGTTACCGCCGGCGAGGAGGGAGAATTGACATTGTTAATATTTTTCCTCACCATTCTGGGTGGTTTAACCCAGGCGTTGGTGGTGGGAGGAGGAGCCGGTGTCACTGATGGTGACAACGGTTTGGGTACGGCAGATTTTTTGTTCGACGACTGGCGCTTGGCTGGGCACGAGCTGTCGGTGCGGCCGCGCGAGCTGTCGCTGCGGCGGCGCGAGCTGTCGATGCGGCCGCGCGGCCGCGGCTCCTTCGAACGACCGCGATAGTTCGCTGGGTGTCCGGACACGCCACAGTTTATGCGGCTGGCTGGAGTGGAGGACTGCGACTGCTCTAGCTGGTCGCGCTTAGGGCGCGAACAGTCGGCGGTCGCGTGGGGCTCGAGGCACTTAACGCACCTGGGTTTTGCGAAACAATTCCTTGCGGAATGTCCGTAAAGCTGGCAATTGTGGCATTGCCCGGGAGTACCGCGGTTTCTTGGGGCTTCGACTACTAGCCCCGAGAGTCCGCATACGGTTTTAATTTCGAAGACTTTTTTACCTTCGGGCGTGAGGTCCAGTACGACCAGAATTAGGTCGTATGGTTTTTTAGTACGTGGATTGTACATCCGGTGTACAGCCCGCGTAGGTAGGTTTTGCGACTGAACGTCGCTGGCTATCTCGGAGATGGTAATCTCCTTAGGTACACCCTTGATTACGGCTCGCTCTTCGGTGGTCTTGCGTATAGCGAGTTGTGCTTGATTGGCAACTCGTGCGAACGGCAGGAACAATACTCTTCTTAATCCGAAACGATGGTGCACCCGCGTCGTAATGTCGCAAAGTTATAACGGTTATATGGTGTAAAGGTCACAACCGTCGTTTATAATTTGGCACCAAATCGATAGCGCGGTCGGTGACGAACGCGCGCTACGAATGCCGAATGTGGCGGCAAAATTCCGCGATATCAGCTTTTATGCGACCCCGCCCCCCTCAGCTAGCTCACACCACTAAACTGTTTTAGTAGCACCAACAATATACATACTACTACAAAACTCAACGTACGTTTCGCTTCGTAACAGAAGCATCATCAGGAGAATTCAACTGCACTCCACAAAGGTCAAGCAGATACTCTGAGCAGAAAGGTCGAGTATCTGCTCGACCTTTGTTGGTGCTACTAAAACAGTTTAGTGGTGTGTATTGTGTGGAGCTGGATGTATTTGAGAGTTTTAGCTTCCGGTAAGTCCAATTCATTCTTAGCGCACTATTTTGTCTGTTCTGTTACGCAATAATACGTATACATTTTTTGGCGGAAAATTGCAAATTAAATAATTTTATTTAGATTTTTATATCTTTGTATCATGTTGCTGAATGCCGATTTGTCTGTAATCCTATCACTAAGTCACCCAGTGAATCTAATTTACTTGCTACATTTGATTTAATTTAACAAAACTAGACATCGGGATTGGTAAAAGTAAATAAAAAATGCTTAGAAAATAAAAACTAACAGGCCTACCTGGATCAATTTTTAAGGGGAAAAATGTGAAACTAATCAATCCCGTGATCCCGTTCAGTTTCTTTGCGAAACATGGCATTATCAAGTAATAGTGCCTTTGATGCAAAATGTAAATATGTTTGTACTACAGAGTCGTTTTCACTTCCTTAACTGTCAGATTCTTTATGAGTTGCTATTAATCGAGATAAAGTATCAATTGTATTTTCATCAGATCTGACATACTCAATATCAAAGTCATATGCTGATAGAATTATAGCCCATCTCTGTAGTCGAGATGCAGTCATTCTTGAAACACCAAATCCTGGTCCAAAGATGGTAACTAAAGGTTTGTGATTTGTTTTTGAAGTAAATTTACGACTCTTGATGAAATTTTTTGTGCAAATATAATAGCCAAAGCTTCCCTATGTATTTGGTTCTAATTCCTCTCAGCACAGGTCAAAGCTCGAGAGGCATATGCCACCAATTGCTCACGTTCAGACCTGTCTCGCTGGGCGAGTACTGCCCCTAACCCGTGAGGGCTCCCATCACATGTAAGCACCTCCTCTGAATCCAGATAGTAATGTTCCAAAACATCAATACTCTTTAGAAGATGTTTTACGCTATTAAAGGTACTCTCTTGTTTAATTTCCTATCCCCACTTTCCGTTTTTCTTTAACAATTTGTATAATTGAAGCAAATGATGGCTTAAATTTGGGATAAACTTGCCATAAAAAGTTATCATACCTAAAAATGACTTTAATTCTGATACGTTTTTAGGGGTGGTATATTAAAATGGGTAGAATTTTAGAGTCTATTATAAAACCTAAATATTTAATCTGTTTAGCAAAAAACTCACATTTTTGTTTTTTATCTTAAGACAATTTCTTTTAATATGTTTAAGACAGTCTCCATAGTTTTCAAATGACCTGAACTATTTCTATTTGCAATTAAAAGGTCATCAAAGAATACTGACACTTTGGGCACATTTTTGAACATATCACTCATAATACGCTATAATATCCCTGGACTTGATGCTAGCCCATAAACTAATCTCTTTTACTTAAATAAACCTCGATTGATCAGTTATCAATCGAGTCCTTAGATAAAAGAATCTGGTTATACGCATGTGATAAATCAATTTTAGTGAAGTATTGTGCTCTACTCAACCTTCTAATTATGTCTTCTTATTAAGAAACGGTTTAAAGTAGTTTTATATTCGGCACATAGTCTTAGAGATCCATCAGGTTTATGTACAATTACCAAAAGTGTGGCCCACTCACTATGATCCGTTGGCTCGACGACACCCGACTGTAGCATGGCATCTAGCTCAGCATCGACACGCGCCCTCGACCATTTTCAAATAATTCCTTGAACCTGATTTTAGACATAATGTTAGTGTCCTCATTTGATACATAAAATGTTGAAATATTTGGGATGTCAATAGATAATTCTGCTAACCACTGTCTACCTAAGAGGTTTGTTTTGCCTTTTTCGATAACATACAAATCTAAGAGTTTACACATTTCATTATATTCAACGCTAACTTCTAAGGCTTGATTTTTGAGCCATCATAAAATGTTAACACTAGATTACTAGATTTTAATTGAATATCTTTAAACTTATCCCAATATATCTGTTCACTTATACACGATAAGGCAGAGCCTGTGTCATCTTGCATTGTTATAAGATGTTTATTAACTAAAACATTTTGTTTTTCTCGTGACGTCTTAACGTTAACAATGTTTTGAATGCGATCCGCGAATTAATCCAAATAAATTATCTAAAACTTTCAAATTACCATAACTACTTTCACAATCGCTGTATAGTGAAATAACGTACCTGTGAAATTGATAATTAAACTGCCTGGTCTATATTGGGTGAGAAACTTCTTAAGCTTTCCGATGGTGATTTTTCAAAAAAAGTGAACTTGAACTTACATCAGTGGTTTATTTTATAAGTGCCTGGTTTGTGTGAACACTAAGTAATAATCTTTTACCTAACAATTGCAGAAACTGTTAAATTATTAATACAGAGGTAGAATATTTTTACCAATTAGTTTTATGCGGTACACACTGTTTTTATACGTACCTGCAGCTTAGACCTATCTGCAATATAGTTTATGAACTTGTACTCTTTGTGAAAGTGACATCTAGGCGTATCTCATTGAACTAAGTTGTGATAAGAGTAAAGTAACAGTAAATCCTGCATTTTCATAACTTGATTATTCGCAAGAGGGCAAAAACCAAAGCATAATGTCGTGTTGTGGAGCTTGTAACAAGGCTTTGCGGGATAAACGGGGCATTGAAGACATTAATTCCATTATAAGCTGCTCGAGCTGTCCAGCTAATTATCATTTAATCTGCCTTAATTTACCCAGGGAAGAACTAAGATCTTTGCGCAATAATGAAAACAATTCTTATCGTTGCCCTGCTTGTAAGACAAAAAATAAGGAACGCTATACAGACACGACTCCTGTACGCACAAGTAAACGTAACAATGAGTCCACTACTGCGACTACAGCGGGTGAAGGCCTTATTGCTTCATATGGTGGTGGGGAGTCGGTTTCAGTCGCCGCTTTTACTGATCTATTGCAGCCCCTCACTCAATCTCTTCTTCAACTGCAAAGTGCCTTCGAGACAATGAAGTGCGAGATGCAGGCTTTCACCAAGGCTCTCAACTCCACCTGCAAAGATATGGAGCAGTTTCGTAGGGAAATAGGTGATATAAAAAAAGACTTAAAAGAATTGGATAGCTATAAGAACGAAGTGAGGGAACTTCGAGCAGAGATCTTGGTCTTAAAGCAAGACATAGAAATAAAGGAACAGCGGGAATTTCTGAGGGATATCGAGATAACCGGCATCACAGAGCATCAGGGTGAAAATTTACAACATATAGTGACCAATCTCACGGCAAAACTCGGTGTTAGCTTTGACCCCCATGACATTGATGACGTTAAGCGTGTTGGTATGCGAGGAGGTGGGGGCCAGTTAGAGAGGCCGAGGCCTGTGATTCTTACTCTTACGAGACGAGCGCCTCGGGACCAGTTGCTGCGCGCTGCCAGGGTACGTCGAGGTATGACTACAGACATGATTGAAGTCCCAGGTAATTCTCGTCGTATCTACATTAATGAACATCTTACAAAAAAAAAACAGGATCATTTTTAGTAAAGCTCGCTCTACAGGATCACAGTTAAAATTTAAATATGTGTGGACTTCAAATGGGTCTATTTTTATGCGAAGAACGGAAACAAGCTCTGTTCTGCGTGTTGCATCGGAATCAACATTAGAAAACCTGCTAAAAAGTTCGAAAACTGCTAATCATACCAACGACCCGGTTAAGAATCAGAATTCATAACCTATATAAAGCTTTTTACTTCTGCGTGTGTATTTTATTTTTGATATTTGTAATGTATTTTTACTATCACTATCAATCACTATTATTAATATTATGTCACACACACAGAAAAGGATTTAAGATTCTATAAAATTTACAAAGGAATTAAACTTTTTAAAACTACTCTTAATATGACAATTCATAAAGTAAGGCTGATTGATTATAACCTAAAGCCTAAAAAAACATGTTATGTTACTAATAATACAGCTTATCAATTTTCTTTAATTCTTGAAAACACATATCTTAAGGTTATTTCTTCTTGGGACCTGATAGTAATATCACTATTGTTTTGTGTACACCACAATAAAGTTCAATATTTTTCTTGCCGGTTCTGTTTTATATATTTTTGTATATCTTTATTATGTAGTGGAATTAAGGAGCGCATAATATGTAGAAAATGTGGCGTTTTAAATATACAATATATTTACTTTGCTTTTAATTTCAAGAAAATAAATATTGTTGATTACTATCAATCATATAAAAAATTTAACATATTTGTAAAAAAAATCCGCCAAACATTCTTTTACATTTCGTATTATGAAAAATAAATAGTGGTAAATTTGTAAAACTACATTTTATTACGATCACACCATGCTGATATATATTGTTTTGGGAGCATTATGGCTAACCTAGATTTTACGTCACAAGTAGATAAAACTCTGAATATTACATGTCATAAAATAACATCTTTAGAAGATTGCGATAAGTTTATAACGGACAAATATAATTTTAAGATCCTGACATTTAATATAAGGAGTATCAGCAAAAACTTCAATTCTTTTCTTGTGGCGCTGCATCGTCTCGACATCAGTTGTGACGTGATGGTACTTACAGAATGCTGGCTCAACCCCAGTACTCTCATAGGAAACATACCTGGATATACATCTTTTCACACGCAGCACAATCTGAATCAGAGCGGGGGTGTGGTTGTATATGTGAAGGCTCGCTGGGACGTAACTGTTACGGAACCACAACTTGAAGACGCATGTAGCTTACTTATTAACATACCTGAGCAAAAGATGGCGGTACTGGGTGTTTCCCGTTCCCCGTCATTTAGTGATACGAGCATTTTCATAAACTCTCTACGGAAGCTTTTGGAATCTATCCAAAATAACTCGACTATAATTTTCACGGGCGATATAAACATAGATATTTTATCAAAGGATTTAAGGAAAATTAATATCGTATCCGATTATTTATGTACGACGGCAGAATATGGCTTGGAACCAGCAATATCCTTACCCACCAGGTTTGACTCTTGTCTAGATCATATCTTTTTGAAATCAAGGTGTACGGCATTAGGTGTAGTGTGTGAAACCGATATTACTGATCATAATTTAGTGATCATGGGACTCACAAATCTAAGAGTTAAAAATAAGCCGCAAAGGTATAAAACCAAAATTGATTTTGAAAAGGTTTTGGATGAAATAAGATTCACAGATTGGTCAATAGTTTTAAAAGAAGCTGAAGTCAACAAGGCTACAGAAATATTTACTAACATTTTGTCAACTATAGCTCAAAAACATATACACCAAATACAAATTAGTCGATCTAAGTTAGTACTCGAGCTATGGATGACTCCTGGTTTACTTCGCTGTATAAAACACAGAGACCGTCTTCACCTGTTAGTAAGAAAAACTCCTACCAATTGTGTGATTGATACAACTTACAGGAGATATAGGAACTTCTGTAACAACCTCTTGCGTAAACTTAAGCGGGAACACGATAGTTGTGAGATAGAAAAAAACCCTAAAAACACAAGAGCACTATGGAATACTATAGCAAAAATTTGTCACTTTAAACGCAATAGTAAAACTTCTCATAGCCTGCTAGCAAAAACTAATGATTCAGAAGTTTCTTTTAACTTATGTTACAATTACTTTACCTCAATTGGACAAAATCTAGCCCATGATATTTTAGCAAAGACAAAGGAAACAGAAGTAAGCCTAGCGGCCAAAATAAACAGCACAGTAGGGCCAGTTCATTCATTTTTTCTCTCTCCCACAGATTCCTCGGAAGTGAAAGATTTAATATCTTGCCTTAAAACTGACAGTGCACCAGGTTTAGATGGTTTTTCTAACATCTTTATCAAACATGCTAAATCCTATATAGTAACCCCGTTAACTCATATATTTAATCTCAGTCTCGGTTCTGGTTGTTTTCCTGATATGTGGAAAATTGCTGCTGTCACACCAATTCTCAAGGATTGCTCGGGAGATGACTACGGCAATTACATACCTATTTCCCTTTTAAGCAACTTTTCAAAACTGCTGGAAAAACTAGTAAATAAACGTTTGACGACTTATTTAGAGCAAAATCGATTGTTGTCAATTTGGCTTTAGAAAAGGTAAATCAACTGAAGATGCTGCTCAAAGTTTAGTAAATAGTGTTGCGTCGCATCTGGACAATGGCCTTAGTTGCTATGGAATATTTCTTGATCTTGCCAAAGCGTTTGACACGGTTTCAACTCCTATCTTATTACGTAAACTTGAGAGATTGGGAGTCCTTGGAGTGGCACTAGACTGGTTTAAGAACTACTTATCAAATAGAAGACAACTCGTAAAAATTGGAAATATCGTGAGTTCAACACTCTCAACTAGCTTCGGCGTTCCTCAGGGTAGCATTCTTGAACCGTTATTATTTGTAGTATACGTAAACGACCTACACGAACTGAAACTGGAGTCATCAGAGATGGTGTGCTATGCTGATGACACTCCAATTCTATTTTTTGGAAAAGGATGGGAAGATGCCAGGAATGCTGCTGAGAGGGGTATGCGTTTGGTGTACGAATGGCTTTAAGAAAATCTCTTAACACTAAATACAAAAAAAACAAACTATTTGTGTTTCCACAAGACGGCTAAAAGCCAGCCTATACTCATGCCAGATCTCAGGATTCACTCGTGCAGTAGCTCAGTATCGGCTTGTAGTTGTGCTACCATCCAGCGAACACATGAGGTTATATATCTGGGTTTGCTATTGGACGAACGCTTGAATTTTCAATCACACGTTATAACTCTATCTGGCAGAATAAGAAAAGTGATAGGCATTATGAAAATACTGAGAATTTCGGCCGATATAAAGATTAGAAGATTGGTGTATATAGCAATTTGTCAGTCCTGAATCTCGTATTGCATTGGTGTCTGGGGTGGTGCCGCAAAAACAACTCTGTCTAGAAAGAGCCCAAAGAGCAGTTCTGAAGGCCATGGTACGCAAACCTCCATGGTTTTCTACTGATGCTTTGTATCGTGAAATCGAAGTGCTCAGAGTCAGGCAAATCTACATATTAAGCGCTTATACTTCAGCTCACAAAAACATGGTAAACTCCAGTATCTATCAAACATTATTAACAAAAAGAGTTTTTAGGCATAAATTGCCAAAAGTAAAATCTAGTTTTGCTAAAAGGTTTCAGACTTATGCATATGGTGCCATTTATAATAACGTCTCCAAATGTTGCGACATAAGAAATTGCTCACTAAAAGAGTGTTCTGTTAGACTTACAGCCTGGTTAAAAACACTAAGCTACGAAGAGACTGAATCTATACTAAGTTCAAATGCTGTATGCGCTAATTTTCTTTAACTCTTCAGTTTAAAATAGGTATAAATATTTTCGTTAGTTGTATAATTTTAATTAGTATTTTGTTTTAGTTCTTTTTCTTTTTTTTTGTTTTCATGTTTCTTATTCTGATCCTTTTAGATAATTGTAAAGAATTTTAAAGAAAGAAAAAATTTCGCCACGGGACTTGAATCCTCAGTAGCTCAATTGGTTAGAGCATTCGTCGGCTTGAGACGAAAGGTTACAGGTTCAAATCCTGTCTGGGGCGAAATTTTTTCTTTCTTTAAAATTTATAGAAAATTTATCCCAAGCACAGGGCAAGTGCTAAAATAAAAATAAATTGTAAAGAAATTCTATAAGTCTAATGTAATTAAATCTATTGGTATATTCTAATTTGGTATCCCAAAACACAGGCTTTGCCTAGTTTGGGGACCCCTGGAAAGTCGCATAATTAATATAAAATTCACTTTTTTGTCTCATTCTTATTTAAGTTAATATGTCTTGTTTTTAAATAAATTTATTTATTATTATTATTATTTATTATTATTAAAAGAGTTAAGCTCATCGGCTTATACTTCGCTAAAGACATTTGATAAACAGGCATGTCCTCCTCTTCACTACCGCTGTCCTGCACATCTTCTTTCTTCTCCAATATACCTATTGTCTGCTATTCCTCTTGCTGTTGCCTGCCCCTGATTCTACTGGTGGCTTGGGTTGAGACCGACCGTCTTTCGGCGTCCGCCTGCACCATTCGTCCGTTTTTCAATATCTCTTACAGGGAATATTTGCGTGGCTAATTCTAGGTATTATACCTGCACTGTCCAGCTGCGTTATACACATTTTCCACAAGTGACCCACGTGGTTGCATTTTTTGTAGCGATAATTTCGCAAACGGCATTCTTTCCTGTTGTGATTTTTCATTCCACATACTTTACATATTTCACACACATAATTCACATTGATTTTAAACTTTTCTTCTTATAATGTGCTTTCTTTGGTAAATCCTAATGCATCTCACTCCGCCATTTCCATTGACAAAGCAAGTTTTGCCGCCATATTAAATACGATCGCATCCTCCGCAAATAATCGCATGAGAATATTATCGTTGCGAAGCCTACATATGAACTGATCCTTAAGGTTTTTCTCTAAATGATCGTCGAATTGACAAAATCTCGATAGTTCTTCTAAAAATTTTGTAATACCTTGTCCCTCACACTGTCGGGGACGACGAAATTTGTTGAGTTCTGCCAATATTGAAGGCGTTGGTTGCAGGTGTTTCTGCATAATTGTTATCAACTTGTCATATGTATAATCGGCCGGCTTTTTTGGGCTACAAAGATTCACCATCAACTCATAGGCACCATCACCAACTATTGATTTTAGCGTTGGTACTTTCAAGTCCGGTTTAATACAATTCACTGAGAAATACATCTCTAACCTTTCACAGTAGCAGCGCCAGTTGCCGTTCTCCATACCAAGTTCGGTCAATTTGCCGACCGACATCTTAATTTTTTCCAATCGTCGCCACTATTAAGTTTATGACTATTTGCTGGCATTAATTAAAAACACTCCATCTAATTGCAGTTATCTTTAATGCGCAGCGCAAGCGTTGCCTCCATTTTTTATTACAATACTACCAAAGAGTATAATAATATACCTACCTATACAGAAATACGACTCACAAACATCGAACAGTGTTGCCCGGTAAAAGAAGATTAAGATATAAGATATATACCATACTAAATATACTCATACATAACAGGTTAAAAAGAGAAACTTCGCAAAGACGTTTTGAAGTTTAAGACGTTCGTTGTCTAATGAATGTACGAAATTTGTGGCTTAGGAGGAGGTCTACTCGTAGTACAATCACAAAAAAGTAAGTAGACTCTGATGTAATTAATGCAAGATAGGGTTTTTTAAAATGTTTTTGCAGGAGGCTTAATAATCTACAAACGCGGGCGAAGGCTAGTGAACAATACATTATTGTACCCATAGATTTAGGATGTACTAGATAAATAAAGTCAGTTAAAAAGCAAAATCAAAAAAATTATGCGTGAGTGTGAGTAAATTGTTTAAGTATGAGTTCAAAAAGGGTTGTTAAAAGGTCACGTACGTTATCGATGTCGATAAATTAACAAACTGTAAATTAGCATATTTTCTTTACCCTCATCTATTATCATTTAAACAATGGTGCCGATTCCCTTGGTACAAACTAGTCTAAACTAACCTAAAATTAGATTTAGAGCTGTCTAATCACGTTTGGTGTTCTGCTGTACACATCTAAACTAAAATTTTAGCTTGACAGATCTAAAACATTTTAGTTTAATTTAGGTTTTTCGTAATCTGATGTGCATGTTTTATATCAAATTTCACTTAGAATTACAAATGTTACTTAAAATTTAGAGGGATTTTTTTAGAAGACGATTAAATTTAGTTTCCATATAAACTACTCTTGTTTTATTACAATTGATTGTTAAGTTCTCGTAGGGTACCTAGCTGAAGATAGCCATATGATTAAAATAGAAAATTTTATATCAGCATTGTTGTAGATTCGTCTCAAAAGTACCTACCTACGAAATTATAATTCCATAATTCTAACATTAATTTAACATGATCGCC
>NJDC01009880.1:0-15500 GCA_002245475.1 Calephelis virginiensis
GACAAAGGTGCAACTAGGGCACGCACGATTAGCCTAAGATACTTAGTTCCACAATGCTATAGATGGCAAACCTATTGCCAACTGGGCACATGTTCTATCCCGGATGACGATGTTTTCATTAGAAAATAATAAAGATAAAGAGCATTTGAAGAATGAAAGAGGGAACACGATAGGTAATAATAGTTAGGAAAAAAATTGAAGAAAACTAAAAATGTTTGTAACATGGACGTGCTTGATGTGAAATCTATAAAAAAAATTACTTACAACCATCTTTTCAAATTTACTTATCCAACAAAATCTACTAAATATTTTTAAATGTCTGTATTCTAGAATTAAGATATTTTTAATAAAAACAGAAAAATTATATGACCTAGTGGTGACCTGTCTGATATAAACAATCGATGATGTAATTTTAAGCTCCAAATCATCTGAGCTGCAAACAGTAATGAACTAATGAATGTTGATTGGAGAAAAAAAGGCGTATCTACATTTGAATACAAAATGAAACCAAAATAGCATATGAAAGAGATGTAGCCAGAACTATTCAAGAGTTTTAGTAGACGTAGTAGTGCTGGAATAAACAAATGAGTTTGTTTGTCCAGGTAGTGCTTTTAGCAGGGGTAGATAGTTTGATTGACATCATTCGTAGCAGTGAGATCCGAGAAAGAGTGGGATTAAAAGTGTTGGTACAATAATGAGTATGGGCATGTTCCGTTGGTTCATTCATGTTGTGAGAATGGCAGATGAAAGATTGCCAGTACAGACATATGTACAATATATACAATAATGGATATTTGAAAATTCTTAGTGCGTAGGTATGCGCTTGCGCTGGGTATGATTTGTAATACTATTGGCAGATGCGTAGTAATTAACTTCATACCTGCATATTTATTTGATTTCTATTGCATTTATACGTTCTAAATTTGGTTCTAAAAGGTTTTCTATTTAAAACATTTTTTTGCTAAATAATAAAAACTGCCTTCAATTGACAGTCAAGCTAAAGTAAGCAAGTAACAGAAATATGTCTAAATTTCTGTTTTTTTTAAATAAAAATAACCAAAATCTCTACGCTTATGAAGTTCACAGAACGTTGTTATTAATATTTTCATTAAGATAAATATTAATTCGTGTTTTGTAAGCAATAACGATTTTAAAAAGTTCAACATTAAAAAAAACCGATTGCATTAAACTGAAGTCAAAGGCAAACTTGGAATTGCTATTATTCATGTGTTGCTTTTTATAAAATAAGGTTTCTTTAGGTATTGCTTTGCTATATATTACAAAGTCGGTATAAACTTGTTTTATTGATTTGAAATATAACTATTGTCTTTTTTCAAATAACACTCGTGAAAGTAAAATCGATGGATTTTCTATTCATTCTTTGAGTAGTTTGCTAAATACTCAAAGGATACATTAAATAATAATATGCGACGGAAGAATAACCAAATGGATTAAATTTGTACAACACACAACATGTACCTTCACGCCCGTATTTTCGAAGTCATAACAGATATGTAACTAGGACACCCGTGATTAGCTAACGGTACTCAGTCTATCAATGTGATAGGTGATAGACTTATCGCCATCCGAGCACTTATCCCGTTATAGACAACGTCATTTTTGTAAGGAAAATGAGAAAACTTTTTTTTTATTGCCCGACCAGAAAATCAAACCCGAAACCTTAAGTGGTCAACCCCGAACCACTAGACCACAGGGGTGATCGTGTTAAAATCGTGTAATTAAATACATTATTATTACTAATGAAATAGCATTTTAATTAATGTAACACATGTTGTATTACATTATGATTTAGTGAATTGGCAGCCCTGCCGTCTCCCGGACACTCGGTCAGGTCGGCAACTGCTTTTGTATTTTTACACCTGGACGCTTTCCAAATAGTACTTCGAGTTATCAGCGACCGCAGGCCGCCTTATCGCAGTGTCATGAGGTGCATTCATCCCTATATCATCTTAATCTTGGTAAGGTCCAAGTCATGACTCATGACCTTTGTGCTACGCGTTGGTCTATTTTGACGAATAAGCAAAGAAAAAGGAAGTGGCGGAATTATTTTACCAGTCAATTTTGTTTATATTAGGCCAATCCATTGTGGCTTCTAAACGCTAATCCGATTTTGATGAAAAGGGATAAATTGATTTGTTATTTTGTTTTGAATGACGTAAGTTGCAACCTAAGTGTATGGTGTGTGTGACCTAAGTGTATACTAATACACATCCAAAAGAGTGTCAAATCGCTACTAATATTAAGTATCCCACTTAAAAAAAACGAAAAATGTAAAATCTAAGGATAGTGCACACTGGGACGGGCTGCATCGTTGCGCATCGCCGTGCAATATCGCCTAGATCATTTTCATACATTTTGTATGGAGCACAAATTCATCGCGATTAATTTTTGCTAACTGTACCTATTTGGCAATGTACCCTTTTGTGTACATGCAGACGCATACGCCAGTTGCTAGTGGAGATGTGACCAATATATTCAGTAGGTACACGTAATAGGTCCAAGGCAGGAAGATCATATTGGGTAACATGAATATTATTAAACAAGGTTATTCGATAATAGTCATATAATGAGGAGCAAATGGCGGTTGAAAGTTGCTCGTCACAGTCCCCACCGTCACAACCCCAGCGGTGTAGGTTCAGACTCTCAGATAAGCATTATAATTGAAAAATATTAGCGTTCTGCACGTCTCCTTCACATAAACTATAAGTATGGGAAATTTTATACGCTTCAGTCCGCGCAATTTTCGTAAAAATGGGTCCAAAGTTTTTGCTTCACGTGAATATTAGGGTCGGCTTCGCACAGTTATGAAATATACATATAAACCTTCCTCTTCAATTACTTATTCTTAAACCGCATCAGAATCCGTTGCGTAGTTATAGGGACAGCGGAAGCGACTTTGTTTTATACTATATAGTGATGATAATACACGCCGTTATAAGTACATGGGGTACACTAAAAGTTTTGCACTTCTAGTTAATCAGAACTATTTGAATTTTTTAATGTTATATTTTTAAAACGTTGCAACTTTCTTAGTAATAAAAAGAAACAATTGGCATGAAATAATTTGTCAATCGTTTTTTTTTATCAAAAATCAAAGTTCAACGTACGCAACGAAAATGGAGTTAAATCGAAAAGATTTTAGAGCGATGATTTTTTATAATTTTTAAAAGTTCTCTTTCTTCGCAAGACTATGCCGCTCATCTTCAAAATGCCTTTAGGAGAGAAGCACATTGTTTGAGCACCGTGAGGCGATGGTTTGATGAAATTGAGGGAAGTCGAGTTTCTTTACATGACAAATTTCGTAAACGGCGGCCTTCAACTGCCGTCAACGAAAATAATGTGGCTACTGTTAAGCGTTTAATTGAAGAAAACCCTCGGTTTACCTATGAGACAATTTGAGGATTGTTGGGGATTGGTATGAGCCAAATTCAGAAAATGTTACAAGAAGAATTGAAAGTTTGGAAACTTTGTTGCCGTTGACAGCGGAGCAGAAGCGGGCTCGCGTAGAATGGTGCTCATAGATGTTACTGAGGTACGACCACAGACATTCTAATGCTGCTTATGACATTGTCACAGGAGACGAAACGTGGAATTAATGTTTGAAACCCGAAAAAAAACAGCAATCTTGTGAATGGGTGTTTGAAAATGAGAACAGGCCAACGAAAGTGAGACAGGCGAGAAACGTTGGTAAAAAAGTGACCGCGTTTTTTTCTCGGCTACGGGTCCCATCTGTACAATTCCACTTAAAGATCAAAAGAGTGCTAATGCCGAGTGGTATTCTACAATTTGTTTACCCAAGGTGTTAGAAAAAATTCGCGAAAGACGACCCAAAAGCCGCATTCTCCTATACTATGATAACGCTTCTTCACACATGGCCAAAGTCATTTTTAGCTTCCGAAAACGTATATTTCGTCACTCATCTTGCGCATAGTCCCGACCTAACACCTTGTGATTTCTGTATTTTTGCCAAAATAAAGATTTTTTTTATGATATTGGAAGGTAAACAAGCAGACGGATTTCCAGGTGGTAAGAAATTCTCGCCACCTATAGACAAAAAAGGTGGTAATGGTGCGCTGCCAACCTGAGGCTGGGCCGGGCCTGTTAGGCCACGAGCAAAAGTAAGTTTACCGGCTACCTTATCTTCCGAACCGAAACACAACAACGGCAAACAATGACGTTATGGCGGCAGGAATAAGTAAGGCGGTGGTACCAATCCAGGTGAGTCGCTGCAAAACTCTACCACCTAGTCAGAAGTCACGGTGTTAGAGACGGTAGGCCTATGCTCGCCTTTTATGAGCTGCCTGGCGAAGAAGCAGTGTTAGCGTTCAATCAGCATGTAGAAAATATTCAGATCTGTGGTCCTCTTGTTTTCAAAAATGGTTCGATCGCATGAAAAAATGTTTAAAATGTAAAGGAGATTATTTTGAAAAGCAATAAACATAATATTTTGGTCATAAAATGTTGTTTTTTTAAGTGACGCTAAACTTATAGTGTGACCTACGTATAGTAAGTTTTTTAGGTATAATGCAATAGCAGTTAATTATTTCGTTTTTTATGAACAGATATTCTAACAATTATTCGACTATTGCCCAGTAATAAATAAATCACGTTATTTGTAAAGTAGTATATTCGATAACCTAACATCTCTCGTAGGCACCACCTGACTGTGAGCTCCGCGATCGCAGCCCAGCCAGCCCGGTGAGCTGCGCTACCTGGAGACCGAAGTCTCATTGAAAAGCCTCCGAAGTTGGAAATGTGATACAGGGCTACAAAGCTGTGTAGCCCCAAATCCCAATGTAGAATTTGTCAGAGCTTGAAAGCCTTCCGTCAATAGTCGTAGCGCTGACCATTGCTTACCCGTAACACGTTCACGTCATCACTGCCGCGTGATTGATCTGATTGAACAAATAAACATTTTGTGTCGACAAAACTTTGACCCAGGCACGGCACGAAAATAATATTTCACATAATGCTCATTAAGCCTCGCCTCTGTGGTCTAGCGGTCCGGGTGTTGGATTTGACTGCATGAGGTCCCGGGTTCGAATCCCGGGTCGGCCAACAAAAAGGAAATTGGATTTTTCCAATTTTCTAATAAAAAAATGTTGGTCAGGATTGGAAATGTGCCCGGTTGGCGATAGGCTTGCATTGTGGGACTTAAGTGTCTTCGGCTAGTCGTGGGTGCCTTGGTTGTACCTCTGCCTACCTCTTCGGGGATATGGGCGTGAAGATACTTTTTTTTTTGCTCATTAAGATATTTGCGTTTACTTTTGAAGGACTCGTTTCATGAACGTTATATAATAAAAACATACGTAAACACTGATAATATTTAGGGACTTTTTTGTTAAATCTATCAAAATTATTAACCTTTGTAATACAGGTAATAAGAATAAGTAGCAGGTATTTAAAGTTTTTTAACTATAGGTGCACTATTGTACTTATCTATTTTTGTTAATGTTCTAGTTGTGAGAATGTTTAGGTATGTAACTTCTATTGGTATATTTTCTTTTATTTTATAAAAGATTTATGGATAATTTATAAACATAAGTACTTCAGAAATAACACTATTCATTTAACACTTTACAGTTTAATCCTATGCTTAAGTCACAGCACAAGTTTCATATTTGTGCCAACCGGTTTTATTTCTTACAGCATCATCAGGATTTTGCTACTTTGTGTACGTAAATCTTCTTTGTTTTAAAATTGCGACGAAAAAAGTTGTTATTAAGTTTGAAAGGATGTTGTTAAGTTTGGCGTGTCTGTGTGACTTTTAGCTATATTACGGATAGTTTTAGGACACATTTAACCTGTTTTTGATTCTAAATAAGGTGTGTGTGTCTGTATACAGACGTAGAACATAGTGTTATGAAAAAACAAATCTTAGACTATGGAAACTAATGAAATTTTCAAAAATTCCTAACTAACAAAGGTTTAACTTACGATTAACCTTAACAGGTAGGTGAACTACGAAACCTACCTGCTAAACGTCAGTCAGGTTAACTAAAAATAAGTGAATAATAAATAGCTCTGGGCAAATTAGACAAATTGATTTAACCATAAGTAGGTAAATTATGTGCTTGTGACAATGATAGTAATACATAGACAATATTAATACATAAAAACTTAAACAGTAAAAATTTAATAAACATCCAAACCCAGAATAGGCATATATTTTCGAAATGTAAATACCTGCCCTAGTCGGAAATCGAACCCGAGCCTCGCGTTTGTTCTGTGGAGTTAGGCGTGCACGTTAAACATTTTTTATCGTCACATAAATTCATTTTCGTTGCACGTATGTATTAGAAGAAAAAGGTTCATTACAAATCTATTATAAGTGGAAATTACTTTTAAATTTAACTTTTAACGTGAAGGACTCATTTTTTTGTTATTACTTTACAACCGCAGCTAAAGGCGAATTATACCCCTACCCCACCTAGTTAACAGTAATGAGTTATAAAAATAAATAAATTCACGAAACTCTAATGACTTTTGTACAGAATTCTTAGATCCCAAAGAATTTTAATTTTACTTTTGGATTCGAAAAGAGGAAGAGGTTCTCAATTTTGTTTAATTTATGTTTGTATGTATGTTACACGATAAATCAGTCAATGACAAACCGGTATTGTTACATAGATCGAACGATAGTTTTTACATAGATCGGTCCGCATTGTCAACAACCCTACCAATGGTCTATAATCCCGCACTCTCCTGTGCAGACCAAATTGTGGAGACGTTGAATCTTTGTGTGCGCTCTCCCACCAAATGCTTACCACCACACCATCTTGGTGATCGAGTGTATCGTAAGATACTTACGTTAATTGTCTTTTAATTAGTCGTTAAGTTGGCATTTTCTATACCAAATTGTTAATTATAGATTAAGTTGTAATCTTTGCATCGACTTTCTTAATACGAACATTGTAACTTTGGAAATGTTAAACCAAGGAAAATTATCAATGTTACCTAATATTAAAAGTCCTCGTCATATCGGCAACTGATTTATTTGATGTTTGTCTTATATAAATGTCAATAAGTAGACGGTGGCCATGTCAGTTTTTTTACCAAAATAATACAACTAATAAAACACTGGACGTTTTATATGTCAGATATATATCGGACACTAGTAGTTGATGTCTCTGGTTATCGTTGGCAGTACCAGAGAGCCAATTTTTTTGGTTTTTCAAAGTAGTAAAAACATGGAATCAAGTCTACCTATTTATTAATACGTCTGAGGAAACCTCTTTTTTGAGTATTTTGTGTCTTTATTTAGCACCCACGGGAATAAAATTTAAATTAAGAAGTGGAAAAAGATAAAAATAAGTAACATAAATTTAGAATAGGTTAAATAAAATAATGAGACTCGAAATTCGAGCCTTTGACCTTTGCCATGAACAAAAATATGTTAAGAAATGTGTTGCAGAACGCTAGACATGCGTTTCAATTCTTTTTGTTGTGTCAACTCAATTACATGTTTTGTAAAAAATACTCTTCTACAAATTTCTCGTTTAAATTAAAAGAAAATTCGAAACGATTAAAACCACGTCAAACAGTATATTGATAAAAATAAGTTTATTGAAGTAAAATGCTGTTAATACAGATAATGTATTAACAAACTTGTTAAATGTCATTTCGTGGCATGTTTGGGTCAATGTCTTATCGATACAGACTGTTTATTTGTCCATCCTGATAAGACAAGCCGTTAATGATGTTCCAGTCTTCGAGGAATAAATAGGATAAGAATACCCAAGGTGCTTGTCAGTTGTCCACATCAAACGTCGTTTCGTTATCCATGTACACGTAAATGTGTTTGTATATCATCAGTGTTAATCAACAAATGAACTGTTCGAAATTTTGCAAAATCATATCCATATTAATTTATCACTCATTACAGAATCTATTTAATTATTTATATTTAGAAGCATCGTTGGTTAACGTCCTTAACACAATCACTTATTTGACATGCATTATTGAGAAGTTAGATTCATTTGTATAATTTATCCAATGATGGTTATCTGTCGACAACAAATTGAGTTTATTTATTTGAGAAATAAACTGGAAACAATTCCAATTTAAGATTACTAATTTTTGTTTGTTCAATTTATTTTTAACCGACTTTAAAAGATGAGGTTCTGTATTTTAGAATAGAATAGAATAGAATATATATTTTTATTCACATTAACCTTACAAGAGGCACTTGTGACGAGTCTATATAATACTAAAACTACCACCAGATCGGAACGCGGCCACACACTGATCCAGCAAGAAACTCAGCGGGCTGTCTTTATTTCCTTCTTAAAAAAAAAGTTATTTCCTTCTTCTATACAAATTACACATAATTACTAGTAAGAGTTTGGTATGAGGAGCAATAAATCCCAAGCACTCTTATCCGACAGATATTCAGCAACGGTATAGTAACCTTTTTTATACAATTTCACTTTGACACATTTTTTAATTTTATTTAATGGCAGGTCTTTTATAAAATAGGGAAGTTTATTGTAAAAGCATATACATTGGCCCATGAAAAAATGACTTACTCTGTGGAGACGGGACACATGCACAGCAAGATTGTTTTTATTCCTCGTATTTACATTATGTATATCACAGTTTCTTTTAGATGAATGTAAATTCATCTGAACAAATATTAAATTTTCATAGACGTACTGGGAAGTAACAGTTAGAATATTTTTTTTTTTTTGATTTTTTCTCTAAGGGAAACTCTTGGGCCTAAGTTATAAATTACACGTATGGCCCTCTTTTGTAAAACAAATATAGTATTTATAACGGCAGAACACCCCCAGAGAAGAATTCCATATGACATAATGCTATGAAAATAACTAAAATATAAAATCCTAGCAGTGTCCACATCGGTTAACTGTCTCATTTTTTTAACGGCATATGCTGCTGAGCTCAGTCTTATTGCGAGCTTTTCAACGTGCAGACCCCATTGCAAATTTTTATCTATAGTAATTCCTAAAAACGTTGTGGAATCAACAAGGTCCGACTTGTTCCCATTAAGTTGCACATTGGTTTCTACTTGCCTCACATTAGGCATTGAAAATTTGATACATTTAGTTTTTTGATTATTTACATTGAACCAGTGTACAACTTTTGAAATCGCAGTGTTCGTTTCGTCATACTTACCTAGTTGCCTCTTCACTTTGAATAAAAGTGAAGTGCCATCCGCGAACAATACAATTCCATGTTTATCCCTTACGTAGTAAGGTAAATCATTGATATATATAAGGAACAGAATAGGCCCTAGAATGGAACCCTGGGGTACAACCATTGTAACAGCAGCACCTGTCGGTTTGGTTACCATTAATCTCAACCTTCTGAATTCTCCCACTCAAGTAAGAAATCAGAAGGTCGAGTGCTTTATTTCTAATTCCATAATGGCGTAGTTTCCTGATCAATGTTTCATGATTAACGCAATCGAATGCCTTGAACAAATCACAGAATACACCAAGGGCATCCTGTGAATCTTCCCAACATTCATAGATTTTCTTCAATAATTCCACACCAGCATCGACCGTCGATCTACCCCTTGTAAAACCAAACTGTTTATCATGAAATGAGCCTAATTGGTTAAAATGTAACAACATATGATTAAGTAAATTTTTTTTTAATATTTTACTCAGAGTAGGTAGAATGGAGATAGGTCGGTAATTGGAGGGATCAGTTGAACTTCCAAATTTAAGAAGAGGTATAACTTTACTAAGTTTCATTACATCAGGAAATACTCCATGAGTAACACAGCAATTAAATATTATAGCTAGATAAAGAGCAATAACGTTTATTACTGAAGCAATAATTTTTATAGAATGTCCCCACAAAACTAATGTATTTTTAATTTTTAATGACTTAAATGCTTTAACTATATCTTTTGCCTCGACAAATAAAAATTCGAAACTATTTTTGCACTCATTAACATATTGCTTCAACAATGTTTCTGCAGTATTAGGTGATGAGCTAAGGGCTTTGGTAGTGTTAGCTGCAACATTGAAAAAAGAATTTTTCAAACTCCGTAGCTACTTCTAATTCTCCTTTTATGTCTACATCATCAATCTTCAATTTATATTTTTCATTAGAAAATCTGTTTTTCCCAGTTTCACAATTAATAATATTCCATGTGGCTTTTATTATATTTGTTGATTGTTTTATTATATTTTCATGTACCTAGATTTTGCAGTAATACAAGCCTTTTTAAATGTTTTTGAAGATTTTTTTACATATTCCTTAAACTCAATGCTGTGATTATAATATGCTCTTTCATTATAATGGGTGATCCATTTCGAGGTTCCCTACTTTTTTAAGGAAGAAAAACAGAAAATTTAAATTTAATGGGGAATGTTTATTATCATTTGAAAGAACATTCTTTGGCATTTATTTTTTGAAGATTATGTCTATCAAATGTTGGCCGTTGGTACGTCGCAGATGGCCCATCCGTTGAGTCCAATTTTCGATGACTCGTACGAGCATTTCGACTGGTAACTGGCGAATAACACGCGTGATGTTTTCCTCCAAGGCCGGAATCGAAACGGGTTCGTCCCATAAACTTTAGACTTTACATATCCCCACACGATCTTGGTGGCCAATCGACCGGCCCAAAACATGAAATTATGTGGTCATCGAAGTGTTCTCTTAATAAATCCATTGATTGATGCGATGTGTGGGAAGTGGCACCATCTCGCTGAAACCAAATGTCGCCGAGATCACGAGCTTCAATTTCAGGCATCAAATAATCGGTTATCATTGCACGATACCTGTCACCATTGACGGTTACGTTCGCACCGGCATCATTTTTAAAGAAATATGGACCGACGATTCCACCGGCCCACAAACCACACCAAACCGTTGTTTTTCTGGATGAAGTGGCAGTTATTGAATCTCTTTTGGTTGCTCTTCGTCCCAAATGCGGCAATTTTGTTTGTTTACATACCCATTGAGCCAGAAATGGGCCTCATCGCTGAAAAAAACTTGCCTCGAAAACGTCAGATCTTCTTGGAACTTTTCAAGTGCCCATAGAGCGAAGCGATGTCGTTTGGAAAGGTCGAGCAACTTCAGTTGTTGCACAAGCTGTATTTTGTACGCTTTCAATTTAAGATCTCGACGTAAAATGCGCCAATTTGTTTCATACGACAGTCCAAGTTGCTGCAAACGGCGCCGAATCGACTCTCCACGGTCTTCGTGTACACTCTCAGCTACGGCCGCTATATTTTCTTCACTGCGTGCTGGACGTGGTCTATTTGGTAGAATATTATCGAACAATGAATGCTGGGTCTCAAAATGGGTGATGGTGTTGCGAATAGTACGCTCAGTAGGCCGATTATATTGACCATAAGTTGAGCGAAGTGCACGAAACACATTCCTCACAGAACTTGAATTTTCGTAATAAAGTTGAACGATTGGTAAACGTTGTTCAGGCGTAAGTCTTTCTATTATGAAATGCCAAACAATACTAAACAAAAATAACATGACAGCATGACACGACTCACACGTGATCTGTCAAAAAGAGGGTATTGAAAAAAGTATGTCTACTTGGATCACCCGTACTCATATAACTCATATAACTTTTTTCTACTTTTATAAATTCCCAAAGTTGCCCATTCACTATGAGCTCTAGGATTTATATTCACTGATATTTTTTTAAGTGTAAATGTCAGATGGCGCACTACTTGTATTAAGGTAAAAAGTGAATTGTATAAAATGTTTGGGTCCTCATGTTAAGTTAATTTTGGTAGTTTTTCCATTAAGATAGTCTCAAATCTTTTTAAACGATTTGCATCAACAGGAAGAAAAACAAGGTCTTTTCTTTTCTTGGCAGTGTAATTAATAGTCCACAATGATCCAAATCTATCTCATTAATAATTAATTTATGCATAGGTGCCATATTTGTAAATATAATATTATCAATACAAGTGGAACATGTAGCTGTTATCCTAGTAGGCTCAAAGAAAATGTTGTGCAAGTTGTATGAACTAAAGAGATTTAAAAACTTTAGTGACTGAGTCGACGATTCTAATATGTTTATATTAAAGTCTCCACAGATAATAACATTGGTCTTTGAATTAGTGGCTTTAAACAAGACCTCGTGCATTCTCATTTCAAATCCATCATAAGGTGAACAATGGGGCTTATATACGCTTATAACAATAAATTGCTCAAACTCGATACAAGCAATCTCGATAACTCGTTCAACAGAAACGCTCACAATATCTCTACGTTCTTTGAATTTAATATTTTTATTGACAATTATTTGGGAGCCACCATGTATCATTTTTGTTCCGCTGAATAAGCTGGCAACCTGTAGTTGATTGAAGTTGGACACGAGCTGATGGTTTTTGAGCCAATGTTCAGTTATACATAATATATCAATATTGTTACAGCTCATAAACAACTCCAATTCTAAATCTTTGCCCATCAGACCTTGAATGTTTTGATGTAACAGGTTCAAATTACAATTTCTAATCTTTATATTGTATGCTGATGGGTGACTTTTATTAGTGTTACTTTTGCCAAAGTTTACATTTGGGATTTCCGTTGTAACAATTTCACTAAAATTAAATTGAACATTAATATTTATATGTGAAATGTTGCGAAAGGTTATCTCTATTGTCTCACCAAGTAATTTAAATTACTTGGGTCATATTTAAAATTAAAAGTATTACTTGACTGCTCAATAGAAGCAGTTGTGTTAGCCAAGTATTTGGCTGTCTTAAATATAAAAGTATATAGCGATAATGCTATTTGTCTCTTAAAGTAGGTAGAAAGATATATCTTTTATCATTAAATAGTTAAATCTAACAAATGAATTTGAGTCATTAAACTCAAATTTATTGTCATACATTGACATAGTCTGTAATTTCAAATTACATTTATATCGAATAATATTTTCGGCCTGTGGCAAATTTTTACTATAGGGCAATGCAAAAAGATAAATTTTCTCAACATTTAAAACAGATAAATTATTGAAATTTTTTTTTTTAAATCAATTAAATTTGTATTTCCTTTTCTCCCAATACAATGTATTAATACAGTGTTATGATTAAAAGTACTGGTAATAACTTTATTTAATATTTGAGAAATGTTGGCCCCCGGCATGCAAAAATTACACACCGGAGTACTAAGTTTCTCTGTCAAAATTGCACCCATATTTTTAGCAATTTCATCTCTATACATAGTTATTGTCTTATTCTCTTTGTTATAATCATTGTTTTGAAACGCTTTGCTCAAGTTTTCAGGCTGACATATAGACAAGAGAGGCTTGACTGATTTTGTCGTTGAAACTGATTTAGACAAGTTTGGTTTGGAAGGTGTATGGTAAAGTAAACGATTTTCAAACAGTGAGTTACACCTATCTTTGTTATATTGACATAGATCAACCAAGCTATTAACAGCCAAAATGTGTTGTTTAATTTCTTTTTGTGGCAGTTCATATTTACATGTAATGCAATGCAAAGAATTTTCTGAACTACTAATTTCAGCCTGCAAACTAAGCATAATATCTAATTCATATTTCTTTAGTTTATTTTTAGTTTTAACATAATTTTCTTTACATAAATTGTAACTTTTTAACAAGAGCTTGTTTTTTTTATTTTTTCTTAAGACCTTTTAATGATTTTGTTTATTTTGATATATTTTTTTAGTTTATTTCTACTACAAAACACAGGTTTTTTAGAATTTTGTACAATGCTGTCGTCACAGGTTTAATCAATAGTTACTACAGGAATTGATTTACAATTCACTTCTGCTTTGTGTGAAATGGATGATGATTTCTCGAACAGTTCCTCAAACAGTGATTGTGTCTGCACTAACTTGATTCCCTGAAAACCAAAATTGTACCAAAATGTATGTATGTTTTTATGTCTGTATGCTCTTGATTTCCGTGAAAAGTAATAATTAGAGTTTTTTTGGAAGTTTGGAAGTTTGGAAGTTTTGGGAGTTTGAATTTTTTTTGATTGGATTGTTTGACTGATCACTCTTCACGCCGATTATTTTACCTAGCAGGCAGAAAGCCAATTGTGACGGCCCGTGTAGAAATAACCATCTTTGTAGAACAAATACCAAAATGTTAAAAATAGTAAGCATTAAATAAAACATGCTTTAATTTAAAATAAAACTCAGCGGACTTGTCTTTTTAAAATAAATTATGATATTTACTTACAAAACATTATGGGACACAAAATATAAATTATACAATACAATTATAATAATGGTATTAATTAGCATATCTTATTTTTCCCCGTGTTGGTCCGGGCTCCTTTGCAGAAAAGACCATCTGCCTTCTTGCCAGGTAGCTCGTAAAAGGCGAGCATTGGCATACCGTCACTAACACCATGACATCTGACTAGGTGGCAGAGTTTCGCAGCGACTCACCCGGATTGGTACCACCGCCTTACCTATTCCGGCCGCCATAACATCATAACGTGTTCCGGTTTGGAGGGTAAGGTAGCCGGTAAACTTACTTTTGCTCGAGGCCTAAAACCCCGGCCTCAGGTTGGCAGCGCACCATTTCCACCTTTGGTGTCTCTAGGCGACGTGAATTTCTTACCATCAGGAAATCCGTCTGCTTGTTTGCCTTCTAATATCATAAAAAAAATAATAAAATAACAATAAACTACATTACGCATTGATATTGCATAGAATTATGAAGATGATATGAAACGGATATTACCAAGCAGGTTCGTCTTCTAAATATCCTGAAATTTTATGAGAACCCTACTTACATAGCTTTATTTTGATACATTTCTCAAATTTATTTATGGGAAGATCTTTAGTGTCACTCGACAGCCAATTGTAGAAACATATACATTGACTCATGAAAGAATTACTTATTGTGACGGGTTTTATATACTGCCAAATTATTTTTATTTCTCGTATTTAAAACGTAAATCACAATTTTTAAACTTGTTGAAGTTATTTTAAATGTACGAAAATATTATTATTTATTATTAAGAACTCGTGGGTAAAATATTTACTTCTCTGAGTTTTCCTCTTAGGGAATCCCTAGCTTAAAGATTATAAATATGCCATAGGACATTTAACTATGAAAACAGCTAAAATAAACCATTCGAGTCGTGTCAACATAGATTTTAAAGCTATTTGTAATCTTATAGTAAGGGATTCCCTAAGGAAAAAAGGGAGAAAAAAGCAGAGGAATAAATATTTTATACATGAGTTCTCAATGTACTTATTTACAATTAGCAGTCCGCCCCGGCTTCGCCGGGTGGACAAATTTCAATTTTTTCAGTTCTGCTTTTAATGGTGAAATATTTTATCACATTGGTCGGTTTAGAAGTTACTCGTCATCCAGACAGTTTAAAACGTAGTGTATGTTCTTTAGTAGTTGATATACCGACAGCAGCGCCAACTATCTCAGCACGGAAGGGTAATTCTTCCATACCCCGTTGTCTTATTACCCGTTTCCCCGTAGGAATTAAGCGTTTTACCGCGGTAAAAAGTACCCTATTTTTATTACCGAAGGA
>NJDC01009880.1:16748-33937 GCA_002245475.1 Calephelis virginiensis
TAAAGATTATAAATATGCCATAGGACATTTAACTATGAAAACAGCTAAAATAAACCATTCGAGCCGTGTCAACATAGATTTTAAAGCTATTTGTAATCTTAAAGTAAGGGATTCCCTAAGAGAAAAAAGCAGAAAAATAAAAATTTTAAACATGAGTTGTCAATGTACTTATTTACATCTAGCAGTCCGCCCCGGCTTCGCCGGGTGGACAAATTTCAATTTTTTCAGTTCTGCTTTTAATGGTGAAATATTTTATCACATTGGTCGGTTTAGAATGAAGTTACTCGTCATCCAGACAATTTAAAACGTAGTGTATGTTCTTTAGTAGTTGATATATCGACAGCAGCGCCAACTATCTCAGCACGGAAGGGTAATTCCTCCATACCCCGTTGTTTTATTACCCGTTTCCCCGTAGGAATTAAGCGTTTTACCGCGGTAAAAAGTACCCTATTTTTATTACCGAAGGATAATGTTGGCTTCAAATGAAATAAGAATTTTTCGAATCGGTCAAGTAGATTCGGAGCTTGTTCAATAAAAACAAATAAATAATCAAAATTTTCCTATAGTATCTAGATGATATTATAAGTTCTATTTTATGGGTCAATGTATACGTTTCTACAATAAGCTACCGAGTGACACTAAAGACATTCCCGTAAATACGTTTAGGAAACATACCTATCAAAACAAAGCTATGTACCTAAATGTATGAAAGGCTATTAGAACATTTCAGAATATTTAGAGGACAGACATGCTTAGGAATAACCGTTTTCAATCATATGTATCTTCAATTAGTAATGTAATTTGTTATTATTTTATTGAAGACTAGCGGCCCGTTCCGGCTTCGCACGGGTATAAAATATGCATATTAACCTTTCTCTTCAATCACTTTATCTATTAAAAAAACCGCATTAAAATCCGTTGCGTACTTTTAAAGATTTAATCATACAAAGGGACATAGGGACAAATGAAGCGACTTTGTTTTATACTATGTAGTGATATACTAATAAAATTGTAATAAGACTGTATTTTGTACTTGTACTTTATGTTTTATATCTCATCTGGAGACACGGTAGTGTCCCCGCCAAGCGCAAGGGCATGAAGGCACTACCTACCATAGTACCACGAAGAAGAGTTGTGTAACACGAAGTGTTTCGTCGTTTTTTTTGAAACCTCATGGAATGAATAATGAGTAGTAGGGCTTTGTAGATTCAAAAGCTTGGCTCTTCATGATATCAGATATCTTTTACACAGGGCAAACCTTATGTGGTCGCGTTGGCAACATTATACCTACATGAGATGGTTTTGGTAAAATTTTGTAAATAATATCACAATTAAGTAATAAAAAAAGACAAGCCCACTGAGCTTCTTTCGCCGAATCCTCTCAGTGTGTGGCCGCGATTCCAACCGCGGTAGTTAATAAAATTGTCGACGCACACAAGTAGGTAGGTACCATCTTTATGATCAAAGTGAAAAAAGTTTTTTCTGATTCAGATTATAATTCATGTTATTTGAACTGCGAATGCTGCTGAACTAAGAACATTTGTCAATTTCTCAATATCAAAGCCCCATTGTAACTTTTATAAATCGTGCTTAATTAGGTTGCACATTAGGCATCGAAAATCCAATATTCTTAGTATAATTGTCATTTAAAAGTAGATTACTAATGGTGAAACAATGTATAACTTTCGATACCTATATCACTGTTCACTTCATCACACTTACCCATTTGTCTTAATCATTTTTACATTTTGTTATTAGATTGATACGAAAAATTCCAACTAAACGTTATAATTGGGGTGACCAAGAGTTTTTAATTTTGTTAGATAATTACCTAAATTGGCTATTGTTTCAATACAATTTTTTATACATACATACATACATACATATCTTCACGCCAAGTCCCTTACGGGGTAGGCAGAGAGTATCGAGTGCCAGACCTCACGATCCTGACAAACCTGTCTTGCTTCCTTCACATTCATAACCCTTTTCATACAAACACGCCGGTTTCGGAGACTCTTGACACCACCCTCGGATAATATCCTATTGATCTGATCGTGAAATGTCAGCCTTGGTCTCCCCGGGTACCTACATCCATCCACATTCGCATTGTATATCTGCTTTGTCAATCTTTCATCTGTCATTCTTTCCACATGACCGAACCAGCGGAGCATGCCCTTTCGCATTTTAACACCAACGCTTTCTTTCAATCCCACTCTTTCTCGGATCTCACTGTTACGAATACGGTCAGCGAGCGTTACACCACAGATTTTCCGTAGTGCTCTCATTTCGACCGCATTTATCCTACTTTCATGCTCGTTCCGACATACCCAACTCTAGCTTCCATACAGTAACGTTGGAATAAGCACAGAATTATGCAAAGCGAGTCTAGATTTTTGACTCAAAACTTCCCTTTAGAATAGCTTACCCAACGCTCCATTTACATTATTCCCTGCACTCACTCTCCTCTCTACATCCGCGGTGTACCTTCCATCCCTGCTAAAAGCACAACCAAGATATACAATTTCATTCACTTGTTCCAGCACTACATCATCAATCAAAACTCTTACATCCGTTCTGGCTACGTCTCTTTCAAACACCATTATTTTTTATAGTAGTAGTAGTAGTATCTTCACGCCCATATCCCCGAAGAGGTATGCAGAGGCACAACCAGGGCACCCACGACTAGCCGAAGATACTAAGTCCCACAATGTGATAGGTGGCAAGCCTATCGCCAACCGGGCACATATCCTATCCCGAGCAACATTTTTTTATTAGAAAATTGGAATAACCTAATTTTCTTTTAGTTACCCGACCCGTGATGTGAACCCGGGACCTCATGCAGTCAAGTCCAACAACTGAACCGCTAGACCACAGAGGCGATAATTTTTTAAACTGATAATTGAGTAGTTTATTTATTACTAGTAACCACCACGTATACCTTTTTTAAAAATATTTTAAAATTTGATGGTTTCATGTATTGTCGTTTGTTTGTTTATTTTTCGGATTGAAGAAAAAGATTCTTTAAAACTAAAAAAGTAATTAGGTTAAAGATTAGGCGCTAAATATTATGCTCGGAATAATTCTATCAAATAGCAATATACAATTAACACAAGGATATTTTAAAGTCTAATAAGTTAATTGCTACATAGTTCTGGCCACATTTTAGGTCATTATTGTAGCTTTTACCCTTGTGACAGAAACAAAAAATACTTCCTACGGTTCCCTCAGCGGATTGTATGTAAACTGCTTTCATACCAAGTCCAAGTGTCAAGCGAACTTCGATTTAAATGTCACTACCACTCTGGCTTTCCTAAGTTTATTATTAAAAAAATCAATGAGTCTAATCTGTATAGATTGTGTACTTACTGCTCTAAACACTTAATCCGTACTGTTAGTGCTCACTATTGTCGTATTAGTTTGAAGACGTCAGAGTAAATTTACTTAAAAATAGGTTTAATCCTCACGTTGGCAACGCTCCATTGCTACATTTATTCGATAAGCGACAATATTATCTTATATAAAATCCATTTAGGTACATACCAACTTAATTGCCAATTCCATAAAAAAGTCAAAATAATCTAAAACTCAAAATAATGGCCAACTTACACCAGAAATTTTAAAATTGTTGTCTATGATTTAGGTAGGTAGGTGTAATAATAGTTAAAAAATAATCCTACGTTTTATATCATATCAAAAGTACAAGCTATCGTTTTGGAAATAGGTAACTTCACTCTTTTTAGTGGGCCCATTATCCTTACCCAAGTCGGAAATTCTTAATTTAAGGCGATAACACTAAACTTTAAAACTTGGTAATTGGAAAATTTAAGCAATAAACTTGGTAGGTAGGTATATCGTATATATACACTTAAATATATGCACAAGAATAACGAAAAACGAAGATTTGGACATCACCAAACAACCCTTTCTCGCATCGATAACAGTAAAATACACCTTAAATCGTCACATAGAATATTTTCTAAACTCAAATTGATTCTAAATTCAAAACAAAGCTTACCTTTAATAACAACACAGAAATACACTGCCAAACACTGGCCACTACAAAAATAGTTCAATTATTTCGATAGTTGAATGACATTTTCTTTTTTTTTAGACACACGCTTCGAACGCGACGATCCAGACGCGACTGATGGCGCTTGCGGACTATTTTGATTTGCTCGGTGCTCGTGTTCTTTTTAATAGATAAAAAAATAACGACCTATTTATGTCCCACTGTTGGGCATGTGTCTCAAAAAGGATTAATACGATAATATCACAGCTAACTAGCAGATGGCTACTATTAGCTGTAGTTTGCTACAAGGTAGAGCTCTTGGGATGGTATTTTTTTTTGTAAATTTTAAGCTCTTTTAATAAGTACTAGCCATTTCTAATGGTTTCACATGCACCCATAATGGCTAAAAAATCGTAGGGCAACGTTAACGGTTCTAGAAATTAAAAGAACCAAGACCGGATAGAGACTGGTTAGGTATATGTTTATTATTTGGATAACGTAGGGTACCTACGTTATCCAAATAATAAAATAAACCACAAGAAAATTGTAAAAGTTTGCTACTCAGTGGTTGTTACACTGTTAGTAATGTTTTATTAAAATAAAAATTCATATTTGAAACAAGTATTATGAATTGACAATGTACCCGGATTTGGAACTACATAAGCCTTCCCAGTACCCGCTGTAATAACGTCAGTGCTTGCCATGTCATGTTACGGTTCGTAGGATACAATCCAGCAGATACTAAAGTGGTTCAACTATAATTTGTGTCTAAAAGACACCATTTGAATGTCAATTTTCACCATTAAGAAAACGTTTGCTTCTTTGGCCAATAAAAATCAGCTCCGTTTTGTGTCTTCATCAGAAACATCATCGATCAAATCGCTAGGGTTTTAACCGAGGGTGGTGTCAAGAGTTTCCGAAACCGGCGTGTAAAAATGGTAATGAATGTGAAGGAAGCCAGGCAGGTCTGCAAGAATATTTTGCACTCGATACTCTCTGCCTACCCCGTAAGGGACTTGTAGATATATACCTACCTATCTTAAGATCTAAAGGTAAAACTCACAAATAGCATAAAGTACGTACCTGATTAAATAAACACACATACTCGCAAATTCTTGCCAATGTACTCTATTGGTAGGCGGGAAAATAACAGATTTATCATTTGAAATGCAACACTTAAAATTTATGACTGAGTTTTAACAGAAGGACTTTAGTAGTATTTTTAACTAAAAAAATTGTTTTCTCAAAGTCGTTATTTAACAAACATCGAGTAGTAAGCAGAAGAAACTTCTATTCAGTAACGATTTTTCTTCTATTGGTTTAATAATTTTTATTATTAGTTATACCTGCTTTTTAGTTGATATTTTTTTATACAACGTCCTTTGTTCCCTGGTTTGTTTTGAGCTTTAGGTCCATTGTCTACCTGAAAAGCAACTAGTCAAAAGTAAAGGTCGATTTATCACTAAAACTGTGACTATAACTATGATAGAACTTACCAGATTCGGGCCAACACCGTTTTTTTTACCGGCGGGATATTAACTGAAGTCTCTAAGCACAATTACCTTACCGGATCCTTTATGTATTTATAGATAATTCAAACAATATCCACTGCAAAACATGCGTACAATACAAAGAAAGTACTTATATACGTGATACACAGGGCCGTCGCATAGCACGCTGGAGCCTGTGGGCATATAGAAGAATTTGGGGTTCTAGGCCGCTGAGGACTAGGGTCAAACAAATTTACGCATTAATTTTATACTATACAAAACAGCTAAAAATACTGAACATATTTTATTATCCGAAAATTAACACGAAACTAGCCTGATGGAAAGTGATGTCGGGCGCCAATAAATTAGAAGATGCTTTTTACTTGGAAGATATCTAAGCCGTAAAGGTATCTAAATTGTAAACGGTAAAGAAAGGAATCAAAAATTTCGCCACAGGATTTGAATCCTCAGAAGCTCATATGGTTAGAGCATTCGTCGGCTTGAGACGAAAAGGCGCAGGTTCAAATCCTGTCTGAGGAGATTTTTTTCTTAAAATTTTAGAAATTTAGCCAAGGGCAAGTGATAAAATAAAAAACCTTAAGAAAAACAACAGTTTTGGCCATTGTAAATTTGAATTTTATCTGTGACGGATATAAATATTCTCGTAAAAGGTAAACAAAGTAATTAGATTTCGTCACAGGATTTGAAACTTCAGTAGCTCAAATGGTTAGAGCATTCGTCTTCTTGAGACAAAAGGGTTCAGGTTCCAATTCTGTCTGTTGCCTTATTCACATTCACATCCTATATAATTACATCCTAATATGTTAATCATATTTCTCAGGAGACACAATTATTAAATTTTTAACATAGTTAAAAAAATAAAATATAAAATAGATACTCAATTACCCATTTTGCGATGAAAAAAAAAAATAAAAAACAATATAAAAAGAATTACAAAAAATTGTCAATCCCTTCACGCGTTATGCGGTAACCATGGGAAATAGGGAATTGGCAATTTTATATATAAGGACTAGTTAATTGTCCTTTCATGGTCTCGAGAGTTTAGACGCTTTAGTTTATAGCCCCAAGTGGCCTTTTGCTAAATACGTCACTGGTGATGCTTGTTAAACGATTATCCAGCATACATTGACCCCTGTCGCTGAGTTATATTGCTCTATTGTATGCTTAATTTAATATAATCTGTATCCCACAGAGATCTGCCGAGACTGGTGTCAATATAGGTGGGGTCAATATACAACGAGTGGTCTATTAGCGCTTGCTGTGTTGTAATATTACAGCAATTATGGGTAAACTAGTCCACTCCCGTGGCTTCGCCTATACAGTGATAAACTAAAATGGTTTCTATATAATGCTAACTGAACTGACAGACTAAATATGAATTTTGACACTGTATAAGCACACAAAAAATTGCAAAATTGGTCTATCAGTTCTAATGTATGCATGCGAAGACCAAGGGAAATGGGAATTCATTTTTGTAAGAATATCGTGTTATACTCTATATAACTGAAGAATGCTTGAACCGATACGGCTAAAAATTGTTAGCATGATTGAACTAGGGACAACAAGTGGACAAACTTCTATGTGTTATACATATTAACTTTAAAATGAAATGAAAAATATTTATTTGCGGAATATGTGTATTAAGAATACGTTACAATATTATTTAGGTATTTCAACATATTCTACTAACTTATGGTGTGCTACAATTTTAATAAATGACATGTAATTGTAAATAAAAATAAAGTATTTACTTACATTTAGTTTTAGTAATTAGCCGCATTAAAATCCGTTGCGTGCTTTTAAACTTTAATCTTTATGTTAATAAAGCTTTATGGACAGACAGCGGAAAGTCACTTCATTTTTTCTATATAGTGATAATATAGGCCATTGTGAAAAGATGGGTTTAATCATGATCCTGATAATGTTTTTGGTATTCTAATTAAAAATCGACATGCTGCTGCTCCGTACCATGGAGTACGGATGACCAGACTGGTTCCACAATACAACAGCATTGTTTTAAAAAGAATATCAAAACTAAACCGTTGATAAGATAATCAGCCTTATGTAAATATTGGATTGTTCCACAGATTAGTTTGGTTTTAGCCAATTATCTAACACAAACCATATAATATAATTGTGCATATACGTCTTCGTAGTTGTAATTTTTTTTAATTGTTTAACCAGGATTAAAGAAGTACAGGTCCACAGTTGGTCTAGCTGTCCGGGTGTTGGACTTGACTGCATGAGGTCCCGGGTTAGAATCCCAGGTCGGCCAACAAAAATAAAATTGGATTTTTCCAGTTTTCTAATAAAAAAAAATGTTGGTCGGGATTGGAAATGTGCCCGGTTGGCGATAGGCTTGCCACCTATCACATTGTGGGAATTGGTGCCTTCAGCTAATCAGCCCTGGTTGTGCCTCTGCCTATCTCTTGAGGGATATGGGCGTGAAGATACTTACTTACAGGTCCACAGTTTTCCTATCAAGCAGTTCGTAAGTAGGCAAGTGTCGATTTGTTGGATTGTCACCATCGTTCGAGCTAGGACTGAATAGTTCCCACCTTAAATTAACCCATATTTCATCAACAAACTAATTGTATACTTATTCACTCAAGAGTCTCAATAAATAGTTTCTTCTCCTGACTAGATATTGTTGGAATCGGTGGTAGTGTATGGTAGATGAGATTAAAATTAATCTACCTTTAAAATTAATTGTAATAAATTATGAAACTTACTCAACACACATAAAAATAAAATGTCTATTAAAAATATAAATAAGTGCTGTGATTTAAAGGTTAAAATGTATCTAAATACTTAATTTCTTTAAATTTAATTAAATATTTGCACGCCATGATATGGTAGAATATGCTGTATTCTTAAATATCTTTGTAACAACTTTTTAACACACATATTCTGCAAATAAATGATTGTCATTTACCAAATAACCCAGCATAGTGTTGATAATGCGTCACTAGGAACCTTGTAACGGGTATTTAAGGGTTAGAAAAGGTTTATTTCGATTTTCGGCAAGTTACCTGAAGTAAATAACAGAGTTGTTGGTAATAAAAAGATCTGAATTATCATGGGGAATGCTCTGAGGAGTTGTTTGGTTTAATTACAGCCGCTGATTTCGACCTTCGGACATCGCGTCAGAGCTTAAGGTATCAGGCCCATCATCTCGATGCGTGGCGATCTACAACTGTGCGATTCCGAAGACATTTTTTACCCCGTATAACACCTTTGTGGAATCAGTTACCTAGGGCGGTATTCCCAAACGATTATGACTTAGGAACCTTCAAGAAAAGAGCGTACTCATTCCTTAAAGGTCGGCAACGCATCTGTGACACTCCTGGTGTTGCGGAGGTCCGTGGGCGGAGGTGATCACTTTCCGTCAGGTGACCCACTTGCTCGTTTGCCTCCTTTTCTATAAAAAAAAAAACTTTTGTATTTTCACGATTGCTTAATACCTTAATATATTAAATAATTACCTTAATATATTAATAAAAATAACCTTAATATATAAAAAAATAGCTTTCTATTTTTCTTTCATGAAATTTGGTGATAACTTACCGTTTTACCGACTTCAAACCTATTAGTAAATAGCACATATAAATAATAGGTATGTATGTAGTTTATAATTAATATTAAAACTTTATTATTTTTTACTTTTTAGTTTTGAAGTTGGTTTTTTAACGTAGTTATTTTTATTTAATACTTTTTAGTTTAGTGCTAATATGATTTAATTTAACAATATTATAGGATGGTATAAGGCTGTATCATATAATATAACCTTACTAAGTATCTTCACGCCCATATCCCCGAAGAGGTAGGCAGAGGTACAACCAAGGCACCCTAGCCGAACTAACTACTAACCACACCCTAACTAGCCGAAGACACTAAGTCCCACAGTGTGATAGGTGGCAAGCTTATCGCCAACCGGGCACATTTCCAATCCCGACCAACATTTTTTTTTTATTAGAAAATTGGAAAAATCCAATTTTCTTTTTGTTGGCCGACCCGGGATTCGAACCCGGGACCTCATGTAGTCAAGTCCAACACCCGGACCGCTAGACCACAGAGGCGACTACTAAATATACTAAATATACTTACTAAATATGTTTAAAGCATGTTGCTGAATGCCGATGTATCTGTAATCTTGTCACTAAGTCACCTAAGTGGATCAATAATATACTTGGGAGATTTGATTTAATTTAATAAAAGTAGATAGATTTCATTTTTTTGTTTACTTTCAAAAAAAATCTCATAAAAGTATTATAGTCGAACATAACAAAAATATTCTCCGTGTTGATAAGGTCTTCCTGCCCTGCAGCTTGTAAAAGGAAAGCATAAGCTTACTGCCACTAAGACCACGACATCTGACCAGGTGGTAGAGTTTCGCAGCGACTCGCTCGTATTGGTACCACAGCCTCACATATTTCTGCAGCCATAACGTCATTGTTTGCCGTTGTTGTGTTCCGGTTCGGAGGGTAAGGTAGCCGGTAAACTGACTTTTGCTCGAGGCTAACATCCCGGTCTCAGGTTGGCAACGCACCATTACCACCTTTGATGTCTGTAGGCGTCATGAATTTCTTATCACTGGGAAATCCGTCTGCTTGTTTGCCTTCCATTTTCATAAAAAAATAAAAGAAAATTGAATTACGGGCGATCTGAGCTTGGGAAGTGGGAAGGGCTGGTTTTAAGGGTAAAAATCTGCATTTCCCGCAAAACTATTTTGCAAATTATTGACATTGGTTTAGCTTGACAATTCTTAAAGCAATACATAATCCATATCAACATCTCCACTGGTATCATTGATGATAACGATGTCGTTGTTTCAAAAACAACTTGTCAGATCATGACAATATTAATATAAGACCACCTCAGAACCATGACCCACTATTCCAAAAAATAATCATCTTAATCAGCTCATTATAGCCGAGTAATCGTCATTGTGGTAACAAATATACAACAAAAAATAAAAAAACCAGGCGAATTGATAACCTACATTTCTTAGGTCGGTTAATACACGTATCGGGTCCAGCAAAATCTGATGCAATTTAACCTAAAAAAGACACAAGTTTCTCGTATCTCCTTTTCTCGTTTCTCCACGGTTTGAAAGCGTCACTTTTAGTAATGTTCAATTTAAACTTTCGTGGTCATCTGCAAAAGAAAGCTAAAATAGCCTCTATAACCATGAGTGTACTACGTAAGGCGACTCAGTACTTCTAGTCGACCCATCGTGGCTTTACAAATAGCGAATTCGGCCTCACACGGCCTCAAACTTCAATTTTGCCTAGTGGCTCGCCAGTACCAGCTCCTTCCTTTTGATCGCATCCAACGTAGACTGTCTCCAGTTGTCAATGACAAATCACCAATGGGCTTGATCCTTTGACGTTACATCGGGATGTTGGGTTTCCCTTTGTTTTTTTTTGGCATCAATTATGGGGAATGCCCTGGGAAGTTATTGGGTTTGATGCTGCTGAGTTTTACCTTCGGAGATCGCGTTAAAGCTTAAGCTATAATGCTCAGTATGTGTATAAAACCATTTACCAAGATACTGTAATAATATGTATATTTGGGGAAAAACGCTGTACCTGTAAATATACTTAACGGTCTTATAGTGTTCGTGTGAAAAATGACATTATTAAATAGTAGTTATTTCAATGAATTTAAATGTTCATAATAAACTCCTACAAAACACCTTGTTATTTTATATTATGGAAATCCTATTATTTTTATTTTTCCTATTATCTGTGTTTTCTATGAACATTTAAATTGATTGAAATAAAAAAATACAGTTTAGTTATTTAGTTTTTTTACACAAACACTATTAGAAGCATCGATGCAGGGGTTTTCCAAAAAATAAATACCTTTTACCGTTATCAAGAACATGTTACAGATGAGCCTGCTTTAGAGTAATATGCTCTTCAGCAGAGCCACTTTAACTGCGTATTATTTCATAATCCAGCGGACACAGTTATACGCTATATACGAACGTTGTGAACATTGGAGGTACAGAATTTTCGGATATGATATGGTGAGAGTATGAAATTCAAAAACTGACAACGGAAGAACCTAATATTCTTCCGTTGTTAGTTTTTGAATTTCATTCAATTTCGTGTACGATAGCGGGTAAGCTCCGATTTTGACTACTAAACAGACAAGTTGATTGTTTTATAATTATTATGTATTCTTATATCACCATTGTTAATTTTTATAGGGTAAGAGAAAACTGTGACCATAGACTGTTATGTGGACTGGGAGTGAAACCTATTGTACATCTACCGGTTATCCAGTTCCAATTGTAATTTCAAATCATTTAGAAATCTATTTAAATATGCATACCAAAACTTCAATCAAATCGGTTCAGCCGTTATAGAGTTAGGCGACAAACATATGCACATTAGAATTATGTATAGAAAGCAAACTTACCATTTCGTACCTTTCCTGTTTCAACCAAACAATTTTCAACGGAAATATCCAAGTCCAGCTCTTCCATATTATATTTGCAGTACAAACGACTGCTACAATGTCCACAATGACACTGTTTTCAAAAGCTTTTAAAACTAACCCATTGATAAGATAATAAAGTGCTATTCGCAAATACAGATTTCCCGCCTGAGTGGAATGTAGTTTTAGCTGTGTATATTATAGCAGGGGCCGCGGGCGGGTAGACAATGCAGTCTCAACTTTTTTCGGTGATAGCCCACCACAATGAGACACGCTCACCTATTGAAATCCTTATCAAAGTAGATAATTAATGTGTTTATTTCTTGCTTTGTTTTGATGATAATGGAGGAGAAACAAGTAGACGGATTTCTTGTTGGTGTGAAATCCACGCCACTTAGAGACATCAAAGTTGGTAATGATGCGTTGCCAACCTGAGAGCGGGATCTTGGTCCTCGAGCAAAACTAAGTTTAACGGCTACCGGCTGATGCAGGCATTTCCGTGATGAACATTTAGATGTCTGCATTCCCGGACCAGGGTGTTTATTAAATTTATTCTGGTATCTATTTAAGTATTTCTATGTGTTAGAATCGTTGACTAACACCCATATCATAAGGATTTAATTTGCTTACTTTGGGGTTTGATTAAATATGTGTAACTTGTACAGAGGCATTTATTTACCTTATCCTTCAACCGAAACACTTCAACGGCAAGCATGGACGTTATGTCAACAGGATTAGGTAAGGCGGTGGTACCAATTCGGGCGAGACGGTGTGAAACTCTACTACCTACTTATATGTTAAAGTGTTAGTGACGGTAAGCCTAAGCTCGCCTTTTATGAACTGCCTGACAGGATGACACATTTTTTATAAAGAAGCACGGACCAATACGGCGAAAATGGAAAGCCCGGTGAAGTTGTAAAAACCGCGAGGTTGACAACACATTAGTCATTCCAAAAAAAAAAAAACGGCGAAAATGCCATCAGCAGGTTCAACTGCTTGTTTGATTTCTTCCAAAAATATTTTTAATTTGCAAGAATAGCATATTTCTCGATAGATGTATGCTATATAGAGATAGATTTATAGTGTTGTAATAAGTAATAGTGTGGTTTATGTTTGATTATGTGAAACAAGAGAATTGCGCCACTGAAAGCGCCTTTCACCGCATAACACCAGCGAACAGTAGTCAACAGCTAGCTTCTATATAAATAGTAAAAAGAACTTTAGGTACTTGAATATGACTTGACCGTCGCCTCTAGTTGAATAACCTAGTACCTAGGTTATTAATATTAGTGTGTCATTCCAGCCTTGCAGACAGTCAAACTGTAGAAGAGCCGTGCAGACTCGCCCGGATAGGTACTGCACCAGGTTTTTAAGGACCTAGTATGTTTTTTTCAGAGTCAGGTAGAGTCCAGGATGCCTTATCTACCCATTCTCATATGGCATCAGTGGGTGCGATCGAGGTCCAGTAACAATTAACGACTGCGGAGCCTCAAATAACATTCATATTTTCTATTGGTATGAGTAGCAATTCTTTACGCATGTGGAAACAAAATTAAAATTAATAATTCTGTTGCCAAGTATGTTGTTATTTAATATCCGGCCAATTTATAACTAAATATTGTTTTATTACAGCGCTATCTTGAGTAGTAACACTCGACTACAACCCATACAATTCTCCACACTGTTAACATATAATTCAACTAGATGGCAGTACTTTAGTTAAAACAATAAATTAAGCGCTCTGCATAATATTTGTGTATCCGTAAGTAGTCTGTACTCTGTAGCCTAGCTACTCTAATTCCGAAGCCTTTAAAAGGGTAAAATGTAAATAAAATGTGGTAGGATGAAACCCATTGGAAAAGGAAGAGAATATTACAAAACATGTTTTAATAAAAAATAAATTACGAGCAATCTGAGGTCGGGAAGTGGGATGAAGTGAATTTTTGAGTAAAACACGGGTTTTCTCGATTCCCAATATTTTTTTACGCTTTTTTTTGTTTACGTCATCAAAAAGTAGAAATTTCGAGGAACAAAAAATTAAAAAAAAAAACACGGTGATTATGGAGTCCTGGAACGGGATCAAACTCCGCAGCTTGCCCTACGGTGGGCAAGCATCTTCGTTAAGTAAATATGCTGAACACCCAATAAATAGTCAATTTAGACTATTTATCTCCTGATTATATCTGCATCATAATGTCTGCGTCTGAGTTCATTATGTATTTAAAAAAATACATAACTCAAACGCGTTTCATCAGCTTAATTAATTATCTGTTTACGAAATATTGGAAATCGTTTATTACAAAAACACCGATTTGGTATGATATTACATGAAAAGAAGAAACCCTCTTAAATATATAGCCATACTACGGTAATGCGGCTCCAGACGTCTATAAAAGTGTAATTACTTAGTAACAAGTGCGTTGAAATGGTATCATTAAATAGGTATAGGTAGAAACTTGTATTTGTACTAGCTGAGCCGACAGACGGTGTCCTATCCTTAACATGATTTTTTTATGTGAACTTTTTGACAGTACCTAATACAACAAAAATAAGAATTGTTAAGATTAGTCAATCCGTTAACGCGTGATACGATGACCAAAGGAAATAGGGATCCAATTTTCATATTTCTACTCGTAATAAGTACATCTTATTACGGTCTTCAAATCGGGAAACAGGTTACATTTCTTAATGCCTAATTATTTGTAATACCTTGTAGTTTTTTAGTTAATTTGGTTAATACATATTTAAAAAAAATACTCTTTATTTCCTACCAGTAAAAGACCTGTTAACATCGGTCAAGCCGCTGCAAAGATTCGCCTAAATAAACAGACAGACCGACGCGACGGAAAAAAATCGTAAAAATATTTTGGTATAAGTACCGTATATATATCGACCGTCATTTGCATCTAATAAAAGGTGGTTATTTTAACAAACAGAGGATTAAGTTAATTTCGAATTATTCTAACATAAAAGTAGCCTCCGTCGCTTCTTAAGACATAAGCTACCTGCCAGAGTAGGTCCCGTTTACATGGGTCAATCCGCTTCAGAGTCGGTTAAAAAAGAACGTAACGAGGAACTTTTTCAAGTGGATTATAGTTGAATAGGTGTTAGGAATATTTTATTATTTTCTTTTAGAATTTTTTAATTTTCAGTTACAGTTAAGAACATATATTCAAAGAACTTCTTAGATAATATAACATCATCGCGAAAGTGTCCGTTTCACCAGGGACCGGAAAAAGGCACTACGTGAAAATGCATTAAATTCGTTTCTATACTTCTTATCGTCGGTGCTTGGTGGAAATCCATTCTTGATACAATTTATTTACAAACACTTGTACTTTCCACAATATATTTTTTATTTTATTTTTAAAGGTTAGCCAACCAAAAAGATATGTAATCACTCTTTCTAAAATCTTTAATCCTTAAGACTTCATTCATCCAATTTACAGTAACTATACGTTTTAACAATAAACTTCCCGAGCACATCGAAGACTTACAATTTAATAATTTTAAAAAATGTATTAAATTTATGTTGTATGATAAGGGTTATTATAAGATTTTAGAATATTTAGAAGACAGAAATGCTTAGGATTAATTGCTCCTCATACAATCTCTGCAAATTAATTATATATGTAATAAACGTTGTTAAATTAGATTTGTAAGAAAAAAGACAAGTCCGTTGAGTTTCTTTCGCCCGATCTTCTCAGTGAGTATTCGTGTTTCGATCCGATGGTAGTTTTTAGAATTATATAGACGCGACACAAGAATCTTGGTATAGATCTACATGAATAAATTATTTTTAATTAATTTGATTTGAAAGAAATGCTTACATAGATACCGGACCAACAGGAAGACAAATTAAGTAAATACCTTCGTGCTCATATCTACGAAAAGGTAGGCAGGGGCACAACCAGGTCACCCACGATTAGCCTAAGACAATAACTCCCACAGTGTGATTGGTGGCAAGTTTATCGCCAATCCGGCACGCAACCAATCCTTGTCAACGTTGTGTTTATTAGGAAATTAAAAATACACATTTTTTTAATTTGCCTGAGCCAGGGATTGAACCCGGGACCTCAAGAAGTCGAGTCCGATGCCAGACCATTAGACCACAGAGGCGTTAAAAATGTTTTTAAATATAAAAACGTTTTACTAGTGTATTTTATCGTTTCCACAAATTCAAATTATCAATACATAAGTATATATCTAATATATAAAATTCTCGTGTCACGGTGTGCGTGATTGAACTCCTACGAAACGACTCGACCGATTTTCGTGAAATTGTGTGAGCATATTGAGTAGGTCAGAGAATCGGCCAACACCTATCTTTCATGCTCCAAAGTGACAAGGACTCACCTTAATTTTTTTTACTAAAATAACATTTTTTTACAAAAAAAAGTAGGAGAACAAGGTCTGCCGGGTCAGCTATATATAAAACTCCCGTATCACAATGTTAGTTACCGTACTCCTCCGAAACTCCCTCATGAAATTTTGTGAGCATATTGAGTAGGTCAGAGAATCGGCTAGCGTCAATTTTTTGTAACCCTCAGTGATGAGTGTGAATCACAGCAAAAAAAATAGCAGAACAACGTCTGCGGGTCAGCTAGTACTACATAAAAAAATACTCAAGGGTTATTCAGAACGGACTCTACAAGCCTTCTTATGCAGTGATTCTTTTTTTAAGCTTACTGCTAATGAAAACTTAAGTGTCAGCGACTTGATTTTGTCACAGACATAAATAAAAGTTTGCACAGTGATATAGGTATATACATTATCTCTATTTAGAGCCACGCGTGTAGGTTAGTCTGTTAATTTGGTATTTGGAATGCTGCAGTTGGAGAACGAGAGTAATAGAAAAAAAAAGTATCTTCACGCCCATATCCCCGAAGAGGTAGGCAGAGGTACAACCAAGGCACCCACGACTAGCCGAAGACACTAAGTTCCACAATGTGATAGGTGGCAAGCCTATCGCCTACTGGGCACATTTCCAATCCCGACCAACATTTTTTTTATTAGAAAATTGGAAAAATCCAATTTTCTTTTTGTTGGCCGACCCGGGATTCGAACCCAGGACCTCATGCAGTCAACACCCGGACCGCTAGACCACATAGGCGATAGATAGGCGATAGTAATAGAAACTTTAAAAAACAAAGTAGGTAAGTATAGCCACCACAAACAGTCTATTAATTAAATAATATACTATTAACTTTATTTTGAAACGT
>NJDC01009880.1:34120-44575 GCA_002245475.1 Calephelis virginiensis
AAGCCTATCGCCAACCGGGCACATTTCCAATCCCGACTAACATTTTTTTTTTAGAAAATTGGAAAAATCCAATTTTCTTTTTGTTGGCCGACCCGGGATTCGAACCCAGGACCTCATGCAGTCAAGTCTAACACCCGGACCGCTAGACCACATAGGCGATAGATAGGCGATAGTAATAGAAACTTTTAAAAACAAAGTAGATAATTAACGCCACCACAAACAGTCTATTAATTAAATAATATACTTATAACTTTATTTTGAAACGTTAACAACATTTGGTTTGTTGGGTAACAAACCCTCTTTAGATGAAGTAGGTACTCTGTCGTGCTCGAGTGTATTTCCAAGCTAAAAACTAAACAGACTTGCTGGACTTGGTCAGTGATTTTATAGGTAAGAGCTCTAGTAAATTCTAAAATCCCCTTTTTGGCGACTCTGCTACAACTTTTACGCTAATTATTCAACACTTTTCATGTGTGTGCATAAAAGAGCTACGCGTGGATATTATACTATGTTATTGTCCGTTAAATTTGGATTTTTCTAAAGAAATTAACATACGCTCGAAAAACCCTTGCAGTCGGGTAAGTTCCAGCGTATTAACAAGTATTGCTTGATTGTTTGCCCGCGTAGGGAGCAGGCTACAGGCGAAAGCCCTCTGCTCATTCCATAAAGAAAATGGGTGGTCTCAGTTGCCTTCTAAACTCGACGTGGAGCAAGCGTGTGTCGCTTTGTTGCTACTTCCCGCCATTCGCAAACGATATTCGGTTCAGAAAACTATGGATATTGTACCCTAGAACGGTAAATATTTTTTACTTTCTTACTTCTATGTATTATTGTATATAATAAGTGATTTTAGTAATAACGTAATACTGAAATACGTTTCCAAACTTGAAATTCAGGGTCAAAAGTTTCCCCACGTATCCTTCGGTATGTCAAAGACAGATGTGATGTGGCTTTGAATATAAATAGTCCAAAGGTAATGTTATGTTTCGATCTAAGGATCATGTTTTATAAACCACAATAATAACAAGCCCTTTTTGTAAAAAGGTTCTGTAAACATAAACACAAATTAATACAAAAATAAAACATAAAAAAATACTTACGGAATAATCTACAGAACTAAAGGGCCGCTTGATTACACACTCGTAGGTTAAAATTAATATTGAATTAAATTATATTTGATATTCTCTATCATGGGCGCTTGGTAACACTTCCAAACATTAATATTTTTAAACCAAGAAACACTTGTACTGTTTTACGTATCACTTATAATTAATTATTTTGTAAATAACCTACTGGTTTCGCTTATACAGCATTATTAGGGCTTAAACTCAAACAACCAAGTATATGTCTTGGTTTAAAAATTTAAGTTAAATTGACAAACACATGCTAAGTCAACGTTTCTGGGTTCAATATTTATCTCCAAGTTAGTTTCGAACTAGGGTTAAATCATTTTATATTGGACAGTTTAACTTATTATAAAATTTAAAAAAGGAATGCTCAAGCAGCCCTTAGAATTGTCAGAATTTAATTCTCATTTAAATATTTATCCAAATACCTATGTCCTAGAGGCCGTTAACGCGAAATTGGGTTCGATTTGTTTACAAGTCAAAACGAATGTACAGCCGTGGGGCTAGTAACAATATTCAATTAAATTTATTAGGTAGTAATAAGAGACATTAATCCATTTGAAACACAATATTATATTAAAATGTTTTAACTAAAATAAACGTAGTTTATTTTTGTAAGTTCCAGTGCAACTTTTTTCTTATTAAGAGCTAAAAAATGGTGTGCGAACCAAGTTGCGGGTGTTAGCTATAGTTTGTCTATTGAATGATATTCAAAACGCGGTTTTATTATTATTTGACAGTTTAGTTTTCGACCCTTTTAGAAGATAATATTTAAAACTTAATTAAAGTGACATAAGAATATAAGAACCTATATAGGACTATGAGAATCTATATTTTGTCCTTATTCTAGTTTTAAATAATAATTACAAGTATATCAAATGAATAATAAGATATTTATTTCACGTATACCATACTAAGGTTTTTGTGACGCATATTTGAATCCATAAACTACCACCAGATAGCGTCTACTCACTGATAAGTTACGAAGAAAGAAACTCAGTGGGATAGTCTTTTCAAATGTAAAACTGCAGACAAAAGTTGTTTAATCTCTATTTTTATACACATGTGATAAACATTAGGTACCGAACAAATTAGACGTGCGTTGTAAATTCAGACTCACACTTTAAGCCTGTCAAAACGACGTTATCCTTTGTTATAAATTTATCGACATTGATATTCTGACCAACAAAGATAATCCCAATCATATTTTATACAATAGTAACTGTCTCAGCAAACTTCTACTCACTCGTTCAGCTTGCATGGGAAAAATTAAAATATTGTCTATCCTAGCTTCCAAGCAGTTTTCCCTATTTTCTTATTTCTCAACCCTTCGCTGAATTTCCACAAATAATTCAAAACTATATTTAGTCAAATCGGTCCAATCGTTCATACGCTACACATATGTGTTTTTTCTTATTAGCAATAAATTTTATGTACACAGACATTTTGTACAATAAAATAGCCAGTATTGACTTCGTAGAAGCAAGAACATTTAATATGGGACTTACTAATCCGGGGTTTAAGACTATCTACTCGTGGGACTCTAGTATAATAAACCACATGGTCCTCATATTTGTACGCTAAATAATTATCACCCACTTAGCCTATTGGATGTATTTAAAATAATTTTTAAATATTTGGCTTGTTCAATTTAAATGATAACCCTTCCACTGCAAGTTGCAACCAATGTTCAAACAAAATCACCAACTCATAGAAACTGTCACCCCACGTATGTTTAACGTTTTAATAAACGGAACCTTTGATATCTAGCGTCAGTTGCTTTTTTATTACCTCAGTATAATAATACCAAAACTCTAGTTTCTCTACCCATTGTATTACTCACGTTTGTGAGGGGTGAAGAGCCCTTCGATTTAACAATGTGATAGCTCGGTGTAACATGTGACAATAGAACTATGGTAGGGGTACATTCGGCCCCCTAAGTTTAAACGAGATAGTACGCCGATTTATTAGCTATTCTTATTTATCTTATCGATTAGATTTATTTTCATTTTCTATCAATACGTAGTGGTTTTATCAACTTAATAAATTAGCTAGGTGCAGGGTTAAAAATCGACAAATAGTGATCTATAATTTATTACTTCTACTAAAACACTATTTAAGCCAGGGGAAATTCAAAATATTTTCGTTTTGTATTTCGGAGTAAAGCAATTTCCATTCCAATTTCCTTTTCGCTATTTTCCAACTCCTTGTACTACAACCAAATATACACTTTTTCTATCGAACTTTTGTAGTCCTTTATAGGTTTTCCTCTACCTCTCTTTCCTTCAACCCTTCTGTCGGTGTTGTTTTTAAATTTTAAATGTATAGTAATACTCAAGCAAATATTAATTATTTCCAAAATCTCCTAACAATCCGGAAATAATAAACCATCACTAGGCGACCATAAGAAGACATCTAAATGTATCGAAAAGTACGATTTTCGAATACATCTTGTTGAATCCGAATATTTTTAACCGATTTAGAAAAAACAAGTTCTCAATTCGACTTTTTTGTATATTTATTATGTGATTACTTGCCCACAAACCGATTTTAATGGTTCTTTTTTAAATAGCTATGATTGATTCTGAGGTAGTCCCCCTTCAATTTTATTATGATTCAGCTTGTATCACTTGTCACTAATAGTGAATAATAATAATAGTGATTAATAAATGGAGACAGTTTTTGATCCCGACGATGTTCTTAACCAACAAAAAAACTGTTCTAATAAAAAAGAGAATGTAAATTAACAAGACTTACATTTTTACACAAAGTGTTACAGTGTAAGGCCTTTGGACGCAGCTACTTCTGTATGCGGCTACGATAATCTATAGGCTTAATGTAGAATACTAAAAACACCAGGCTTAATAAAAAAAATAACATTCTCTCATATTTTTCCTCGATCAGTGATAAATATCCCTTTCTATACGTACAGTATACGTATAGTACTTTTCATTTCCGTTCATTCATTCATTAATATATTTGTTAAACCGGATTATTTTTTCATATTTTACCTACCACAAAAAATTTACCCTTTTTTCAACCTGCTGAAAGTTTTATAAAACTAACTAGCATCCCCTTTCAGTTTCGCGAGGTTGGACAAACTTTTTTGTCATTATAAATAATTGTTATGAAACTGGCGTGTTTGTATGAAAATAGTAATGAATATTGAGGAAGCTAGGCAGGTCTGTAAGGCTTGCGATATCAGGCACTCGATGCTTTTTGACCACCCAGACTTGATGTGAAGTTGTGTATGTGTAATTAAATATTTTATTAAATTAAATAACGCATAACTTAAATTGCATCTCATTTTTTTGCAAATTATGTGTACTTTTTTATTATCTATTTAATGTGATTTTTAATAACTGATTTTCGTCTAGAGTTCAGCTAAGAACAACGTGACTTACCCGATGACGAGAGACAATAGTGATTAAAATAACTAAAAAAAGACAGGTTGCACTCCGAGAGTGCCAGCAAAAGTGAAATCTTGAATATTAACTATTAATAATAAACTCGCTAAAGTAAGACCACGTGACGGCTAGGAGCGTCGTTATATTATCTGTACAACGAACATTGCTCGTCTGCACATAAAGCTTATTTTCAAGATGGAACAAATATAGCAACGTCTGTTGATATTATACGTATCTGCTACCTATCTGTGAGAATGTAATGATAGGTGTATTGCGGCGTGTAATATATTGCGCATCCTATACTTTTCGGAAATATCTAAGCAATACAAAAACAGCAACGAATCTACGTTTTATTTTAGATCTCGCGCCTTCTTATTCGCGCATGCGCAGTGCGCCGTCTTACGTTCTGACGATCTGACGCGAGTTTAGAAGTTTTTACCCATTCCAAAAAAGTGTGCAACGCCGCTAAAGAAGTTTTTACTTCAAAAAATCAACAAAATAGTAAGAATTGTAAACGTTGCCTGTAGCAGAAGCCTCCCCGGAATCACATAATATTTGCTTAAAACATTACAAAACGATGACTTCATGAACATAGGTCTAGTTCTCATAGTTCTTAAAGTTTACTTTTATAATTACTTGGTCAGACACGACGTTATATACTCAAACGTGATTAAATATCACGCACCTTATCGGTACCAATAGTATTTTTGTTGTTTTACATTTTTGTAGGTTATGGGCGCCACGAAAGAAGAGCATGAGTTGATTTTTGAATTCTTTTGTAAAAAGAAAAACAAAACTACCTAATGAAAATGGAAGATTGTTTATGGTCATTGTAATAAAAAGAGTCAATTATCAATGCAATTATAGTATTTTAATAGTAGGTATTTTATTAGTATTATAGAGATATTTACTGATGACAACGGTTAAGGTTAAATGCTTAAGGTTACCAAAACTGCTCATAGTGTGGTACTACGAATACCTTTTTTAAGTAATAGCATGTACACGTACGTATAAGCATGCGTTATAATGTTAAAAATTCGAGTGACACCTTTCTGCCGGCAGAAAAATAAGCAAGTATACCTACTTCATTATTTTGTTGCGAGTTTTTTTTAAACTATGATTTCTTCTAATATGTTCAATGAATTGAAATTTTGTTCAAAAATAACGAGGATTTTGGTTGAACATTACGATGAATAACATGTTTATTTGGTTAATTATTATACGTATATAAAAAACAGCTTTGTAAATAGTGCATTATTTTAAGGTGCTATTAATGACTTAAAAAGTGTTATAGCGAGTTAACCTTAAAAGGTAACTATCGCTGACTTTTTTATAGGAATTTTATAGGTGAACGTTTCATGTATGATTTTTGCGTAGTTTTTTAGGAATTTTATGAAGTACCGAATTGCAGATGGAAAGGATATGGTTCATTTGCCAATTCGTCACTAAGTCCAACAAGAATGAAACCTAAACAGTAGTTATCAAATATTTTTTCTACTAAAACCTTCTGCAGTGCATATCGCACTTTTGTGCTGGGAAAACAATGTTTAACTCGCACCAGGACCAGAAAAAAAAACTTGGAATCGGTATCAAAAGTTCTGTACCGGTATTTAACGGTTGTTGTCGTGTCTCTATCTGGATACCGATTTCGAAGTGGGTATCTGTATACTCATACCGACAAATACCGATACCTAGAAAATACCTATTCTAATTCCAATGAATACCGGTACCTACCCAATAAAGGTACAATACAAGTGCGACGTTGCCAATTTTCGTTTTTACGAGTATGTATGAGAGCACGAGGCACTTCCCATGTTTATATTTTTAGTATTCGTCTTTCAAAAGAAGGGGGAGGTTACATTTTCGACTCTCATTTTTTATGAATGTCCTTTCGTCATTTCGCAACCGATTGAAAAAAAAAGTTTTTTTTTATTTGAAAGAGCTTACTTTCGAGGTGGTCCCATAGCCACCTAGTCTGGATTTTGTGACGGAATCCCAGGGAAATAGAGAAAAATACTTTTATTGCAGTTTTACTGCTTAAATTTAATTAGATTGTTCTCTACCAAAAGCACTTTTTTGTTAGTCTGAGTCATTATTATTACCAATAATGTAATACCAAGAAGTGGACTTGATAAATATTATTCAAGATGTATCAAATTATTACAAATACGATAGTATAATGTTGGGAATTTTAAGAGTTTTTATATTACGTACCGGTTTTTATAATTTTTACCCGATTTCCACACAGATACAAAATTTAAGCTCAATTGATGGCCGGGACGTGAAACAACTTTGAATTAGAATCATCGCTATATGTAAAACTTAACAATAGCTTGTATTGATACAAACCGTACATTGTACCACATCTTTTCTATGACGAATGTCTCATTCTAAATAGTTACATAATATATTTTCTAGTACCGGTGTCCGGTAATAGAATATGTATAAAACCCTTAAACCAATAATACTGGTATCGAGTCTAGTACTGACACTAACAGCATCGGTAACACCTCCGGTACCGGTATCACACCAAGCTCAATAGTGCCGCTTCTCAAAAATACGGGCACTTCAAGCCCTGGTCGAAAATTGGTGAAACGGACCGAGAGTATGTAACCACTGTATGCCGTCGCCACATTTCATTGTGTGATTGTCGTTTTGCCGGACGGTATATCGCGAGGCCGTACATCGAGCTGTGAGGTAGCTTGAATATCTGAAAATAAGTAGTATGTTTTACCACAAAAATGGTAGAACTTTTATACTGAAATTTAAAGCAATTCGTGCCAAATTTTCCCTAACCATTTTAAAATATCAAAAATGCACAACCTTAATATTCAAGCTATGAGGTTTAACAGCAATTCATTTTTTTTTTAAATATCTCAATACCAGTATCTAACGGATATTTTCTTAGGTATATAGGTATATTCATGGAATAATAATGGTAATTTCATGGAAACAACAGTTTCGTTCATGGCGGAAGCCTAAATTGTTTTTTATTTTTATAATGTTTGGATGTAATCTATGTGTTTGAGAGATTTAATTATACAAAACATGTTTCTTTAAAAATAATACGTAAAGAGTAAAGTAAGTTTTATCTAAAATTATAACTCATTATAAAAAAAGCTTTAATGAAATGTAATAATAATATTTTAAAGATATGCAAATCATTATAATATCTTACATCCAACTGTACAAAGCATGTGCTTTGTCTGAGTTTATTTGATAACTAAAGCTTTTGAAACTCCCGTTCCGTTGATGCCTGCCCGATGTACCTACTTGCTATTGATTTTAGATATCGAAAACAAGTTTTTCATACATTAAGAAAAAATATGCTGTATGTCAATTTCCGTTTACATAAACCGCCGTACTACAAAAAAAAACGTGATCCATGTCCTTTGTTCATTATTTATTCAGAAGTTTCGGAGTTTGTACTAACAAACGTCGTGACATGTCTATTTTTGTAAGATTGTTTGAATTCATATCTAGAGTGATCACCTTTTTTTCAAAAAAAATATAAGTGCCAAAAGCGTGGCATACTGAGTAGTATAGTTTAAAATATTAATTTCATGAGTATATAGTTTTGAGAGGCAATAGAGTCTGGTGACTGAATATTCTTATTAGTACTCAGAATCTATCACAGTCCTGTCATCGTGTTGCAGTTTGGACGGCGGGAGTGTAAGGAAGTAAGTGTATTTACGAGACTAGCCGTACCATTGAACTTCTTTCACTTGGCCCTCCTCCTCTCTCAGCCTTCTATGAAGGGTCATTTGGCGGGAAGATATGTATGTATATCTAAGATGACCCGTATGTTTAAATTTTTCTCTATATTCTGAATTTCAATTTATGTGGTCACTTTCTACTGAGTGTTGTTATGTCAATTATTTCCAAACTATACAACTTATGACTTGCAAAAAATAGGGCACAATCTGTACAATATTTATTAAAAATCAAGATAAATAAATTAAACTACGCGTTAATAAGTTATAGCCCAATTTACATTTTGACGTTTACATCTTTCTCACAGGAACTTCACTAGTGAGCGAGAAAAGGTATATTTTAAGCATCATTAAAGTTTAGTCTTATACGAGGGGCCTTCAATAATTACTTAGCCTCATCGCCCCATGGCGTTGTTGTTTCAAAAGAGTTTTACTATCGTGCAGTAAATACTTTTTGAAGTCTATCAAGTAGTTTTCAGTCTTTTCCCTTCATTTGTTTTGTTTTGACAGCCTTTGGAAGCGAGCGTGTCGGTCGGTTTTGCAAAAATGGAAAAAGAACAATATCGTTCGGTGATTAGATTCTTGTTTTTGGAAGGGAAAACGCGCAGCGAAATCAAAGAGCGCTTGGATGCTGTGTACGGTGACTCTTCTCCTTCGATGGCGACCGTCAAAAATTGGTTCAACGAGTTTGCTCGTGGCAGCACGTCGATTTTTGATGAGCCACGCCCAGGTGCACCGAAAACGGCTACTACAGAAGAAAACGTAAAAAAAATCCACGATCTCGTGTTGGCAGACCGGCGACTGAAGATTCACGACATAGCTGAGACTGTAGGCATCGCAGATGGGACAGTGCATCATATTCTGCACGTAGAATTGGTTATGAAAAAGTTGTCGGCGCGATGGGTGCCGCATTTGCTCACACCAAACAACAACACCGGCTCACACCTCCGCCGTTGTCATGGCCAAATTGATCGAATTGCGCTACGAATTGCTGCCCCATCCATCGTATTCTCCAGACTTGGCTCCATGCGACTTTTTCTTGTTCCCAAATCTGAAAAAGTCACTCGCCGGCAAAAGATTTGGGTCGAATGATGAGGTCATCGCCGCCACAGAGGCCTATTTTGAAGACCTCGGAAAATCGTATTTTTTTGACGGGTTAAAAAAGTTGGAGCATCGATGGTCTAAGTGTATTGAATTGAAAGGAGACTATGTTGAAAAATAAATCTTTACTTTCTCAAAACTTTCTTTATTTTTTCTTAGGCTAAAAATTTATTGAATGGCCCTCGTAAGCATTAGCAGAGTACCTATCTTCCGAACTTCGTAACAATCGGTTCAGTAGATTCGGGGTAAATTGCAGTTACAACAAATTGCATTACAACATACAGACAGACAAACATTCTAAAAATGTTAAAAATGTGTTTTGCTGTCCCTTTTTAGGTAACTGAACCATTTTTTAATTAATTTCAATGTACAAAATCCAATTGTTACAAATACTTAATAATTCAATTGTTAACATCTTAGCTTCAAGTTGGCGACGTACTGTTGAAACCTTGCGAGTCGATTGCCGTTGTGAATCTATTTGTAAAAGCATTGAAAAGACAAAACAAATCTTATTTTTTAATTAAAACTTTTCTACAGTTTCCAATGCAAGTTTTATATCTTAATTCAAGAGTTTTGGGTGAAAACAGAAGTGAACAATTATACATCCAATCCCTATACTAATATCATAAATACGAAAGTAAGTTTATTTGTTTCACTTTCACTCGAAAACTGCTTAATTAATCATCTTGAAACCTTGTACAAAATAAATATTCTTGGAGGTGGGTGTTTCTTTAAAGATACGCATATTGCCCTATATTAGGAAAATGCAAAAATATTGCAACAAAATACATTCTTTGAATGTTTTTTTCATAGCTACAGACATATACTTTAAGTACCTGTATGAGTAAATCATATAGGACTTTTACTTTTTTAGTAACAAGCGATTAAATTTTCGTACGAATGGTAATGATATTCAGGAGAAATGGTATTTGAAAAGTTTACGGTAATGAGAACTGGTAATTATAATTAACATCAAATTAAAACAAAAGTGAGCCAAAAAATTCTTATATAGTATTTAAGAAAAACCAAACTTAAGAAATAACTGATTAATAAGCTCGCCGTCGTTAAGTTTGTTTTTTGAACTAGACTAACATAGCTCAGGGTACT